>JARSSU010046734.1:0-43038 GCA_029619165.1 Eurosta solidaginis
CACTCCTTTACCCGACATGCAGGCCTCAAGTAGAGCGGGACCGTACAGGAGAAACCTTGCACAAAATATCTAGGAATCATCCTAGGACAGTAAGCTGTCATGGAAGCTCAACTTGGAGGAGAGGGTCAAGAAGGCCTCACCGGCACTCTATGCATGTAAAAGAATGCTGGGGTGTACGTGGGGCCTATCGCCCTCTCTTTCTCATTGGGTTTTTACAGCGATTGTAAGCCCTATTCTATACTATGGAGTTCTTGTTTGGTGGAAAAGCCACACAAAAAACAACATACCTCAAAAAATTAGAGGGGGTATGCAGACTATCGATGCTTTCATTACGGAGCCCTGAAAACAACCCCGACGGCTGCACTGTATGCCATTTTACACATCCCACCTGTAGACCTGGTAGCAAAGAACAAAGCGTTAACGACCGCAACCAGGCTCGGTGCTTCGGGGCAGCTTGAGCGCCGACCATATGGCCATAGTAGTATAGCGTCATCAGTCACAAGACGAACAGACTACATGATTCCCTATCTGCGCTTCGAGGGAGATCTTAAGGCCACAATAGAGGTGGACGGTTGGCGCAAGGGTGCGCAAATGGCGGACGAGGCGATACATGTGTACACCGATGGTTCCAAAATAGCGGAAGGAGTAGGGTCTGCGGTATACTGCGCTGATCGGAATAAGCAGATCCTACAGGCTGCCGGATTACTGTAGCGTTTTCCAAGCGGAAATATTAGCCGTAACAAAGCAGTAGAAACCCTGGAAGAGAATAGCTTAAGCTGCAACCGTGTTAAACTTTATATTGACAGTCAAGCAGCAATTAAGGCAATAATCTCGCATAGCACAGCATCTAAATGCGTGTTAGAGTGTAAGCAGTCTCTGGAGAGAATCGGGACAGGGAGAAGCATACATCTATATTGGGTCCCAGGGCATATGGGAATAGATGGGAATGAAAAAGCGGACGAATTAGCTAAAATGGGCGCATCCCTTGAAGCTTGCTCCGTAGACGTCCCAATTAGATGGGCGAGATTAAGCGAATGCGAGAGGTGCACATGATCGACCAAGCAGAAAAGGCGTGGGTTCAAGCGCGGGGCTGTAAAGTGTCGAAGATTATGTGTAGGTCTTACACCTTAGACTAACACAGTTGCTTCTATCATTAAAAGAGAGGACTGTAGACTCATTACGGGTATTCTGACTGGACACTGCCTTCTGGCGTCACATGCCTTTAAATTAGGCTTGGTCAGTGATAGCAGGTGTAGGAAGTGCGGGTTGGAGGAGGAAACGATCGAGCACGTTCTGTGCTCGTGCCCTGCACTTGCCAGGCTAAGACTCCAGCTATTAGGAGTGATACAGCTGTCAGATCTAGAAGCAGCAAGTGGCTTAAGTCCTAGATATTTGCCAAGAGGACGGAGTTATTTTATAACATAGGTCCTGGTTTTTGATAGGGTTTTTCAGTTTGGTCGTTAAAACAAACTTCTGGTAACACTACGGACTCAATCAGTCTATGTGAGGTCCTCATGGACCGGCCAGTTCAACCTACCTACCTACCTAGCTTACGAAAGACGTTTTTCAGAAGTTTTTCAAATTTTTTCATTCAACTCAAAAAAAGTTATGAATTTAAAAAAAACACCGTTTTTGTTTTCAAAATGCTATAGCCTTTTCAAAAATTGACCGTTTGGGATCTTAAATATGTTTTTAAATGTACTTTTTGGAAAAAATTCAAAAAATGTTCAATGTAATTTTTTCGTTTCGTTTTCGCAGCTAAAGGCCTTTGCACTGATATGAATGTTGGAGATTCGAGTTCAATGCTCAGCTCCCGAAAAGCTAGCTGATGAAGAAGTGAAATTCAGAAACATGTCCTAGTAACCATCGCCGTTTGTAAACTTACAATTTTTCTCTAATATCAATAAACTTTGAAATGTTTTCTTACGTCTTGCATCAAAAACAGGACTAGATTTATTTCTAATATATCCAAAGCTGTTTAGGCAAAAAAGACATTGAGGAACACACTTTTTGTGTTTGTTCGCTGTGAATCAAACGTACAAAGATGCGTTCAGCAAAACGCACACACTGTCATGTTGAATAAGATGAAATGCTGTTAAAGGATAGCAAACCTAACTAAGTATATAAGTTGTCTACAACGAATCGCACTAGTTCATAACTAGTTCGGAACTAGCTCACAACTGTCGCTTAAAGAGATATACTAGTTCTAATTCTGAGCCCCTCGCACTGCTTTCAACTGATACATTTAGCATCGTGATGTTGTATGAAATTTCTATTGCCCTCCCCCTTTTGCAGGCCTTTTGAGCGCAGTTGATTAGTAGGTGGTTCTGAAATAATCGCTACCTTGGATTAATTAATTTAAATACATATAGCTCAGACTATTGGTACAAGTGTGGCTGCGAACAGTGCCGCTCTGCAACCGAAGCATTTTCATACTACACTATGCAACAACTTTATTCTTGGCCGCCAAATATCGTTAGGAAGAATAGTTTTCCAGAACTTTTTATCCCTAGTGTGATTTGCGAAATGCGAATACATATTTCGTTTAAGTATAAATCATAGACTTTTTCAAACCTACGTAGGCTTAAAAATGCAATTTTGAAATGGCAAAAATTTGAACTGTGAAATTTAAAAGGATTTTGGGGATCCAGCGAGCACAAAATCTTGTGCATATGAATACAATCACTCTTCCGGCTATACCTCAGATGCCGCCAATGGTTTTCAGCTGCCTATCTAAACCATTTTTACTTAAGGGCTAATGACCCGAATTTACTTGTACCTTCACCGCTTCCTTTGTTATCTCTCATTCTGTTTATTAAGCATTATGTTGAATAATTAATTTTTCTTTATAAAACTGCATTTAATGCAATTAAATTTATATAGAGTTGATACAAAATATTTCGTAAGATTACCTTTATAAAAATTGGCACAACAGCAGTCGAAAATGTTTTCAATCACAAAAAGAAGAGATTGAAGATATTTACACAAAAGGTATAATCGAAACAGCTGTCGCCTTGTCCGTACTGATGCTTTAAATATTGCTTTAATATGTTTTCTAAATTGGGGAATATGTTTCATTCCGCTTAAAACAATATCAAACAAAAAGTGCTAGTTTCGCAGAAATTTTTTATTTATCAGTTCTAAAAAACAATTTTAGGCTATTGTTTGGTTAATATGTATATTAACCTGGGTCGATTTGTATAGACGAAAGTTAACCGATATCGCGCCATCGATTTTTCGGTAGGATTTGGGCTCAGGAAAAAAAGTTCCACTACGCATACCCAAAAAAATAATTTTCGAGCCTGCAAAAAAAAATGACGAAAGGGTAAATTTTTCGACCAAAACACTCCCCTAAAACCCAAAAAATATTTTTTTTCTTCAAAACAACTGTTGTAAAAACGTTGGCGATAACAGTTTTTTGAAAAAAATATTTTTAGTGTTTTGGGGAGTGTTTTGGTCGAAAAATTTACTCTTTCGTCATTTTTTTTGCAGGCTCGAAAATTATTTTTTTGGGTATGCGTAGTGGAACTTTTTTTCCTGAGCCCAAATCCTATCGAAAAATCAATGGCGCGATATCGGTTAATAAATCGACCCAGTCTAATGTATATGGCTTATTCCACACAGAGCGTCTCAAAAATAGATTAACAACGAATTGTGGTTGAATCCATGGAAAAAGTTGGACAACTCGTGTAAGCAGCTTTTATTAATTTAGTATTTATTTTTATCTTATAATATCCCATTCAGAATGCGAATAAATCAAAAATCACCCCCTTATCTATAATGAAATTAATAGTTTCTACCGAAGCCCTATCTTGATGAGTAGTGGAACTAATTCTTAGAGGAGTACACAGATCGGCAGGTAATGACTTGGGGAGCCCTTTAGAAAACATAACATAAAATTGCAGACCTTTTACTTAGCCCCCTATTAGGCTATTAAAATTAGGTTTTTAGCCAGATTAAACCTAAATCTATTTTAAAAAAACAAAATTATTATTTTGAGCATTTTTTAAATATTCACTGAAAGAAAAATACTGGTAAAATCAACCGAAATACGGGTCAATTCAACCGAAATTTCTGTCAATTTTTATACATCGCAACAAGATGTTGAATCAACTGCGCACAAATCGTTGATTCGTAATTGACCGTTTTAGTAGTCGAATGAACAAAAAAGTTGTTAGACAGCTTTGTACGAAAGTACCTATGTTGCCATATAAATAAATAAATGTAAGGCGCGATAACCTCCGAAGAGATTTTAGGCCGAACTTCTCTTCCAATTTGCGTCGTGCTCCTTTTTAATTTTTCTTACAAATTGGCGGGACGAGACCTACTTGTTTTATGCCGACTCCGAACGGCATCTGCAAGGCATATGAGTTTTCACTGAGAGCATTTCATGGCAGAAATACACTCGGAGTGCTTGCCGAACACTGCCGAGGGGCGCCTCCGCTTAGAAAATTTTCTTCTAATTAAAAAAGCTTGTTTCTAAAATTTTGATGTTGCTTTTCCCGGGGTGTGAACCCAGGGTCTTCGGTGTGGTAGGCGTAGCACGCTACAATCACACCACGACGGCCGCCATATTAACACGTAAATATGTGAATACATAAATACGTATGCTTGCTACATATCCATACATATGAATATCGAAATGAAAATATATTCACAAAACCACAGATGACATGATATGAAACTTCTCGCTCTCTGAGAGCACGTGAAAAGCGCATTTTTTATAAATTTGGCCATAGATACCATCATACTCAAATCAAATTTGGCATTTTCAATAACTTTTTGGGTATTTTACACGGTAAAGGTTTATTTATAATTTTCACTGAAACTTACTGAAGATTGTTCAAATGGATATCACAAAACTCGAATTTTGTCAGGATTACAAATCCGAAGAAAAATAACTATTTTTCACCGTGGAAAATTTATCCAGTGACAACACCTTTCATCGAGGGCTGCACCGAACGGGTTTTTGTGCAGCTTTCGATTAGGATAAAAAGTCAGCTCTTAGTCTTCGCATTGATGTAAATGGATGCATAAAGGCCAGCGTTTTTGTGGAGCGTTGCAACATTCCACTTTTTGACAGCTGAGCTAAATATAGGTATACGTCATATGTAAGGTTACGCAACATGTATAATTAACACCTTTTGCGGACGACAACGCAGATACTTCACCAAGTGAAGTGATCTAATTCGTATTTCTTATAAATTTTTTCGTTTTTTATTGTATTGGATATTATATATGTATGCACACAAACGTTTTGGTCGCATCAAGTGCCAAAAAGGGGCCTGCCGTTCATTTTATCTTGGTGGCGGTGCCAGATCAACAAAGCAAAGCAACGCAATCTAAATATGTTTATTTCTATTTTTTCACTATAACCACAAAATATTTCTACAAAACTTTGCCTTTTTTATAATTTTAATAAGTTTTTATCACCTTACTTGCTGTATTTTTTTGAAATAATGAAACCGAACGGATTTCTTAGTTTTTTTTTTTTGGGTAGGTTTAGGCAACTCTATAGTCATCTGATGTTCAAGAACCCATTCTGGAAACGAACGAACTTTTGTTTTACAATCGATGAACCTCAAGACCCATCCTGGAACCGAATTGAGAGAGAATAAAAGTTTTTCGTATCATGTCATCATTGCGCTCAAAAACGATTCTCAATTATTTCAGTTGCAGCTCAGCTCATTCTCAATTTCTTCTCTCGCATGTAGTTGCCACACTTGATTGTTTCGAACAAAACTTGTAGTATAAATGTTTGACGTAAAATTTTAAAAAGAGAACTTGTAAGTTATAGAAATGTAAAGAATCAAATCGCAGGAAGGTAATTTCACCACTGGAGTAACTTTACATGTAATTCGGCAAGTTTAATTTTCGTAACACTTTAAGTTGAAACGATTCCAAAACAACTCAAACTTTTATTTTGTCGGAAACATCAACGTTAAAAAGGAAGTTTTTTTTGTATTATCTTATTGAATTCGTTCGCGTGAGTGAAAATTCATAAAACTTGAACAAAATGTTACTATCTTTGGAAAATCCTGTTCGTTCAAGCAAAACTTTTGCAACAAGAGGGCGCAATTTTGCATTCGGTTGGACGAGAAGTTGCAAAATTGTACCCGATAAATAGTTGTCCCGGTATCTCATAACTTTTTGCACAGTAAGTTCAAAAAAGGGTTTTTTCGTTTTGTATTGATAACTGAAAAACTATTTTTTTATTGTTTTCCCATTTTGTGTGTTTTTTAGATTTGATGGTTTTCTTATTTTGGTGTTTTTTTTTAACAAGTGGTACCATCCGTCATAAGTACAAAGTAGAGAGCGGAGTGAGCGTAAAATTCTCTTTGAAACTTGCTCATGTATTGACAGTTTATCGCCGTAGAAATTACCTGTGAGATCAGTTGTGTTAACAGAAAAATCAGTTAGATGATTATGAATCTGTCAATTTTACAGAATTTTGTTAACTTAAGAACGACAATTTCTCTTCTGTTGAAATGACTAAACTAATTTGTTCGCTTGACAAAGAACTCGGTCGAACCATAACCTTAATTCGATCAATTTCACGGAATCCGTTAAGTCAAGAACAACAGAACCGATTTGTTGATTTTACTAGCACCATTTATTTCAGCGTAGTTTATGTTTTTTCTAAATATTTCGCTACGGTTTGCTATAATTTATATTTTTGGCTGCCGCTTTCAAGGATCAGATTTCTTATTACTACGCTGCCAGAAGTCCTGAAAAATGCTCCAAGCTTCAGAGTTTTAGCTTACAGTAAATTTGCGTAAGAATTGATCTCAAGATTCCCCGATTGTGCAAGAGATTGCTAGATTTCAGTATCCGTGCGCCACCTTGCGGAAATACTTCTCTATACAGCTTTGTCACCGGATTCTGATTTTTCTTCTTTTTGTTATCCCTAGCTCGCCAGAAAGTTACTGAAAAGTGGTTGGCTAGTTTCCCGAATTCCGCTCTGAAATATTTGTACAAACAAGAAAGCCATCTTCTATAAATATAGTAATAAATAAAAAGAGTAAAAGCATAACTAATTATATCAACTTCATGTTAGGCATTGACACCTTAATGTCTCGAGCATAAGTAGAATAAAATTAATAAACATAAAACTTAATACAAATAATGCTTGCACATAAAATGCAAAATCATGTTTTTATGAAGCCGGATGAACTGCTCATTACATATTTACTCGTATTCACAAGAAAAACTTTATGAAATTCAGCAAAAAACAATTTTATAAAAAGGGTAAATGAAAATATATTGAACGTTGCAGTTTTGGAAGAATTTTCGCCGACTTTAGCAAAACGGGAAAGACCAAAAACTAACAAAAAAACACCCACAAACAAAATTATTGATTGCGGTGAAAAAAGCAATTCGTACATTTTTTTTAAATAATTTTCAGTATAAAACTTGAATGCCGACCTTTCAACAGCTCAGTTCACTTTTATAAGTTCCGCAGTTTAAGTTAAGTTTCATTACTTACACGTACGCCCTGAAATTCGTGCCGTCCAAGATGAAATTCTTCATTTGCATTGCTCTCTTTGCCGTCTCCGTTTTTGTTGCCGCAGGTATTCCAACAAGCAGTGCCACCAGCTCCGATTCTGCTGCGCCAGAAGCTGAAGCCGAACAAAATATTCAACCTGCATTCGATTTGACACGTTTCCGTAAGGCCGCATATGGTGGTGCCTCGTATGGTAGTGCCGCCACTATTCCAGCACCACCTTGCCCCAAGAACTATCTCTTCAGTTGTCAACCTAATGTAGCGCCTGTAGCTTGCGCTGCTCCTGCTCCTCAATCATACGGCTCGGCTGGTGCTTATTCAGCGCCCATCCCATATATTGCGCCTGTTCCTGCTGGTTATGGTGGATATGGTGGTTATGGTGCTGCTATGCCTTACAATCCCAGCCAATATTATCCATATTGAAGAAGATGATCGACCCTGGAAGAGAGATGTGTTAATGGACTAGAAACAAATTTTGTATGAAAAGAGTGACTGAAATGAGTGACTCTTCATGTTCTTTTTATAAAAGATATTGTGTTAATAAATGTCATGTGCTTGTCTAATATAATAAAATCAGTTTTTATGTGTAAATTTCGGTTTGAAAATGGTCTCGTGATTTGCATTGGTGAAGTTGACTGCTCTTAAAATAGCTGGTCCACTGAATAGATGTGGACCAGCTATTTTGATTCATAATTTAGCTAATATAAAATTAGCTAATATAAAAAAAAATACTTTGTTTCGACTCCCTGATCCTCAAATTGCCCCTTTTAAATTTTTGCCATTCGCGATTTTCGTTCTTGTAAAAAAATGGCATTTTATTATTTTCTGATAGCAATATTACTTAAGAGCAGTAAAAATCAACGGTCTATACTTTTTTCAATTCAAAAACTTTTCGAAAAATTTGAAAGTTTTTCAAACCTTTTAATACAGTAAACACTATACCGAATTAAGTTTAATTTTTTTGTTATAGAAATCTTAACTCAGGGCAGTTTAAATAAATCATCCAAGCTCTCTGACTGTTTTTATAAGTTCAAAAAGGTTCGAAATATTTTCGCACTTTTCTCATCAAAAAAAAACAAAAAACGATAGCGCATTAAATAAAATTTTTTTTACTGATATTTGAGAAAAATTACAATGTTTTCAAATGGCGATGGTTACTAGGACATGTTTCTGAATTTCACTTAATCATCAGCTAGATTTTCGGAAGCTGAGTATTGAAATCGAAATCTCCAACATTTATACTTTATACTAGCGTAAAAGCAGATGCCTATATCCACTCAGCTATATGAATACCCCGCTGCTCGCTCTGCAATTGGTCCCTAAGTGTTGCCTTTTTGTTGCTATCCTTTATTCACCTTTAGGTACACAGTACATAGTTATTCATATGCTTTTTAGTCCTAATTGTGTGGAATAATTATAGGCGCGCTCAAAATTTTTCTTTCAGTGCAGTTTAAATGAACGATCTAAATTCTTTGCTGATTTTTAAAAATTGCCAAACATCTACAGTTTTGTAGTGCATTGCATTTTAATCTACAATGTACAATTTTAAGAAATTTAAAGTCATCATGAGTTTTTAAAATAATTTTGTTCAAAATTATAGCGTTTTCTTTTCTGGCTATAGTGTTACGCTTTTTGTACGCCGCGCAAGGGTTGTTGTTCTATTCTAAAAAACAGGCAACGCCTTTACGGGGTATTTCGTTCTTTTGTGAAAATTGTTGCCTGCTCGCGACGCAAAAGCGTTACACTTTTACCCTGTATAAAGTGGCGGTGTGGCAGTGCAACTCTGTGAAACTCTCAATTCGCTCTTGAGTTTCCACATATACTCTGTTAATATGAGTGCGCAAATCACGTACCCAGATTGCGCATTCACGAGTTCAAAATGGCTTCGTTCTGCGCATCTACGTCACAGTTGACTGTTTGAGCGAATGAAAGAAAGAGCGAAAAAAACAGAGCTAAAGGAAAGTGACGTAAGAATTGCCCATAAAAAAGAGATGATTTAATGTTTACATGCGCAATGCGCAATCTTCTTGTGTGATTTGTGATATGAGTGAATATTGTGAGATGAAATGTTCTTTATATGCACTATAAATGTTGAAAATTTTCTGGCGTAGGAGTAACACTATTAAAGCCGGAGTCATTGGTGCCGATGTCGTATCGCTGTATCCGTATCCCTAACGTAATCAGCTGTTTATCGTTACGGACGGTAAACCAAAACCCAATTGGTTGGCTACCAATAATCGATTGTATTGATTCTCATAAGGTTGGTCGAATCGCTGTTATAAGGTTACCGATACGGTTACCGATAAAGCACCAATGTTTCCAGCTTAAGGCTTTACTATTTACTTAGGCAACAATTTATTTCAGAAAAGAAAACGCTATTAGTTTCATATAAAGCCTAAGAAATATTCATTTCTATATGGTCAAAACGCATTATGCCGTCAGAAAAAATTCCTAAAACTCTGTAGCACTTTTATTACGGCATTGCTAGTATATATTGTACACAGGGTGTGCCAAAAGCAATTTTTTTTTGCTGAGAGTACTTGCGCTAAGCCACTCTACAAATCAAGAGAGAACTGCTTACTTCATAATGGGTTGTTGTATAACATTTAATTCCTAAGTAAATGAATCCGTCATAATTTTGGCCGCGTCACAATTAAATTTTTCATATACATAGATGCGTTCAACGCAATCTTAAGAACTTCCGACTTAACAATTGAAACTTATTTCGCCTTGACTGTTCTCTAAAAAATTTCGCGAAGCACTGTAATAAATATTCTCACCATACAATAAATACTTGCTAACATAGTTTCTATTCTTTTGTAAAAATGTAGTTTCAATTGTGAAAAACGTTGGAAAAGTACCAAAGAGTGGGAAAAATATTTTACTTGCAAAGTGTGAAGTCACTTATAGGCAAAGCAAATGTCGTATTCTTCTTGTATGCTTACATGTAGCAAAATTGAAGATTGCCAGCTTTTGTATTCAGATGGCGCTATGTGTCGCAGGATCTGATCGTTCTCCATAAAAATAAGTGCAATCTACTCATCATGCATAAGATTGCGTTGAACGCATCTATGTATATGAAAAAGTTGATTGTGACGCGGTCATTAGTTCTGTGTCATTAAACTGTTGGAATATCTAAATTTAAACGCACTTAATCTTTTATATTCATTTTAATTCAAAATCTAAGCATACTTCCTTTTGGCATTTATCTCATTTCTCTATTTCAACAAACAAAAAAACTAACTCTCAATTAGCATATTTGTATGGTATTATATTGATCGTTGGCTACTTTTGTATTTGTTGTTGTTTTTGTGGCATTTGCCGGTGCATTTGCCTGTTGCTCGCAAGCATTCTTTGTTGTTAGCAGTGTTCGAACTTTTACCATTGAAATATTTGAGATGAGAGCCAGTTCGCAGTTGCAGGTTTTTTGAAAACTCAGGAAACGTTTAGCGATGCTCACCAACTTTCCTCTTGCCCTTTCAACCTCCTTTAAAGGCAGTAGCCTCTATATGAGCGAAATATATATGTATGTATGTGGTCGGATGGTATTCCCACTTGCTCACTCATTTAATTTTAGGACCATAGGATCTGCGATGGCACAGTAGATGACTGATGAGGTGACAAGACAAAGTGCAATGAACCAGGATTTTTCTAAAACAAACTTTTACCAAAAGAGCTAGAAATAGACAACTCACGAAATACATAACCAATCCCATACTGCGAGAAGTATTAAAAATATGGTCGAAATTGAATAGGGAACGTTCTCAGTTTTTTTTAAAGGTGAAATATATATTATCTTCAATAAGCATACCATACTCTCTCGAGGAAACCTCTACAGACAACTTTCGAGATTAGTACCCTACTTTTAGTTGATAGTTCTGCGCTAGTTCGGAACAAGTGCTAAGTCGCTGCAATGCCTGAACATTAGACTGGGTCGATTATTAACCGTATCGCGCCATCGATTTCGATAAGATCGCCAACGTTTTTACAACAGTTTTTTGATACTTTTTGGGTTTTGAGGAGTGTTTTGGTCGAAACATTGACCCTTTCACCATTTTTTTCGCAGGTTCGAAAATTATTTTTTTGGGTATTCCTGAGCCCAAATCCTATCGAAATATCGATGGCGCGATATCGGTAACTCGTCCATACAAATGGACCCATGTTACTGGACATGTTTAAAATTGGCTTACGAAATTGGGTCTTGCCCTAAATCTCCTCGGAGGTATATCTCACCTTGTATTTATTTTTGTTTTAATCTCAAAACTGCTCATCCCCTCTAACAAGACTGAGTCACCAAGCCAAACATCTAAACATCCAAAGGTCCAAACTTTCACATTATAATATAAATAAGTTACACTCGAGGTCGACCACTTTTTATCTACTTAGTACTATATTTTGGCAAACTTAACACTAACCAAATATTAAAGACCGAACACTGGCTGTTACGAGTATGAGGCTCCATTTATTTTCATTTAAGCTCTGAGACAACCACAACCACTTGCTAGGCTATTTATGGAATTTACTGCATGCTTTACGCTATGCACTCCGCTCCCCGCACTCTTTGGAGCAATGAAGTTTTTTGTGCAACGATAAAGTCCAGAACCAAAACGATGATGTGTGCTTTTTAGCTGGTGTGCGATCATACGATTAATGTATGTATGTACATTACGTTAAGGTTTTTTTTGCTTTTTTTTTGATCTATAGACGAGAGTATTTCTACCTACGTAGAGTCGTTATCTTTGTGCATACAGTTAAATTGAGATTTAGAGGTGTGTATGTGTGTGGTATCTATGTACTAATGTATATGTATAAGTGTGCATACCACAAACATTCATTGTTAATGTTGTTGCCAGGTCGTCAATACCAATAAAAGCAAATAGAACGGGGTTAGTAATGAAGCACAGTGGAGGCATAATTTGAAGTTGTGTAATGATGGACATTCCTTTGTACACATCACATCGAGTGCTAAGGACTATATCACCGAGTCTCAGTATAATTTTCTAACACGCCTATTTATTTTTGAAGAATGTCGTTCTTCGTAAGCTTTCAAAAACTTTCTATCTCACAATTAATATTTTTGTTTTAAACTGGGAACTAATTTTTGTATTATAAAAATTAGTACCAATTTTTTACTATCAATTTGTATTGGAAACCTACTGCAGAATGGTACTAAAATGAAAATAACGTTTTTGGTTGGCTTTATGAACATTTTCTTAACTCCATTACAAATAATCCGGAAAAATTATGTGGAAACTTCAAAATTATGTAACATATTTTTGCCTAAATATACAAATATGTATAATATCGTTAGCTTAATGTGAAAATGTGCTAAGTCACTTTTTTTGAAAATTGTATTTTAATGCAGTTTTTAAAACTGAATCCAAAATACATCGATCACAAAAAAATAAAATATTTAAAGTTTTCATTTTACGTGCTGTGGGCAATGATGTGTAAATGTGCTAAGTCGTCAGCTGATAAAAAATTGTGCCAAGTCAACCTAACAATAATATCAATCTGAATTACTAGTCATTTCTTTGTGCGAGCTTTTTATTTATTTATTTAATTCATTCAATCTAAAAGTACATACTTTGTTGTTGTTTTATAACGATAAAGACACTTTCCGAAGGCTATGGGGAGTTTTACCGATGTTGATGGCCCTTTGCCGGATATAGATCCGGTACGTTCCGGTAACCAAGCACTATTAAGGTACTACTAGCTCGACAATCTCGGGAACGATTTATATGACCAAATTAAACCTTCTAGGCCATCCCCCTCTCCCACCCCCTAGTTCCATGAGGAACTTGGGGTCGCCAGAGCTTCGGCTGTCAATGAAACAGGATTCGCTACGGTTAGGTGAGTTGACAATTGGGTTGGAGAAGCCATATATTGTGCTGGCAACCCCTTGAGAGGGTTGCGAACAGAACCCCTTGAAACTGGATTTACCCAATTGAGACATGCCTTTGGTGTATGATAAATGCTTTGCGCTGACTATAATCTACTTCAATTCTTACATATCGATAACTACATGCTTTCTTACAGACGAGTTTAAAAATAGAAAACAATTCAAACTGAAACTTATATAAGCTGTGTTAAAATTAATAACACTACTGAATCGATTTGCTAGATGTATAGGTTCATTCATAGCATAATTCGTTTTATGAGTTATTTCGATAAATAATCTATAGGAGTTAGATTCATAGAAAGGATTCCATATTATTGAGCAATATTCAATACCACTTCTGACCAAGGATATATAAAGTGCCTTCAACATCATAGGGTTCTTAAAGTCACTGGTGGTACGTCTACTGAACCCAGCCATTACAACAATTTTGAAACAACGAGATCAATGCGACTAGAAAAAGACAGTTTGGAGTCGAAAATTACACCCAAGTCTTTACTCTCTTGACAACGATTAATAGATTTAGTTTGTAGATAAAGTATGTGGCAGTTGTCTTTATGGAAGAAGACACAACACAGCATTTGTTTGAATTTAAAAATAAGTTATTGTCTGCGCACCATCCGGCTAAAGAGTCCAGATCAGCACCGTTAGAAATAAAATAAATAAATAAATGTAAGGCGCGATAACCTCCGAAGATTTTAGGCCGAGCTTCTCTTCCAATTCGCGTCGTGCTCCTTTAATTGATCCTACAAATTGGCGGACGGGACTTATTTGTTTTATGCCGACTTTGAACGGCATATGCAAGGCAGATGAGTTTTCATTGAGAAGCTTTTCATGGCAGAAATACACTCGGAGTGCTTGCCAAATCACTGCCGTGGGCGACCCCGCTTAGAAAAACTTTCTTCTAAATGAAAAAGCTTGTTTCTAAAATTTTTTTGTTGCTTTGCCGGGTGCGTGACCCAGGATCTTCGGTGTGGTAGGCGGAACGCCCTACTCGAGTTTACACACATAACTGCCGTAGCACTATAGTGAACATCAAAATTTTTTGGGGGCACAATAAATGCAACTTTGATTGAATGACCGAGATCCTTAACATAAAACCGCAAAATCATCTTGCATAATTTAATAAAATGTCTTTGCAAAGGCCATTTTAAACATAAAAATAGATCTTGCGTAGAAAGGTATAATATGTACCGAAAAAGGTAGGAGGCTAAAAGAAAACATTGTTTTTACTAAACTACCATCGGCCAAATAGCTCTTATAAAAAACCCAATAGTAACAAAAGCATTGGCCCATCAAATTATTGAATATTGAATTATTTTGCCTGTGCGTTTAAGAATAAGAATAAAAGAATATTAAAAGGAGATTAAAATTTTACTAGCGGAAAGTTAGTAGAACAATCCATTACCTCTCTCGCGAATGTGTTTTTTTAATTCCTAGATTGTTAATTTGTTCAGTACATTATTTGTTGGAAAATTTTAATAGGCGTCGTCGCGAAGATAACCTTTTCAGTAGTTGGCTAAGCTAAGCTTAAACTGAGTTTGCTTGCTTAAACTCCAGTCAAATCTAAGCTCCATTTAAATTACAGAGCAGTTTTTCAATCCCAGTTTAATACCGCCTTTGTGGTAAGCTTTTTTGTACAGTAACTCTGGTTTTTCATTATGTAGATAATTTGTAGATACTGCAACAGCTGCCTTTTGTTGACATACTCGACGTTATTGTTGATGCGATGAAATAAGTAAAAAGTATAAATTAACATATAATTTTTTTTTATATAAATGTAGAAATAGCGTAACATTTAATGTGTTCAGTTTATATTTTGTAATCAAAGCAAACAAGAATGCAACAGCTGATTGGTTAGCTATAGTTTAAGCCTGCCACATTGGCCTCTTAAGCTGAGCTAAAGCTTCAGTTAAAATTCACTGAAAACCTGTGTTGAACTTGTAGGGCAAAAGCGGGCCTGAACAAAAGGAAATTTTCCGCCTTGAAGTATGCAATAAATCTTACATGCTTTATTTAATTCATATTCTGTGTCCAGCGAACATTGCTCGCATGTTAGTTTAGTGTAAACAACATACTTTTTAGGAAATAAAGGCCAATACGAGGATTTTAACAAAGCTATGCAACTTTTTTATCTTCCCTAACTTTACACGTTCTTCGTTCAAGGACTCCGTCCAAGAAATATTCTGACCCGTAATTTGATACTAATTTGTTTATACCTGATGACCTTTTAAAAAAAGGTCCCAAAGAGTTCCTTTCCGACAATTATTCTCAATTGTTGATCATTGCTACCTGACATTTTTAATTCGATTGTTGTATTAGTTTTCAATATCTTGGGATATAAATATTTATTTAATTGTCCTCAGTATGTTTCAATTTACATCATGCAAAATGCCAGCTGGTTCTATGATTTCTTCATCAAAAGGATTTTAGATAATTTTAAAACGCTTTGCCTCACTGTATATTCCAAATTCTTATTCAAGTATTGAAGTTGAAATGAGCGTCTGTGAGAGAATGCTATTTATTATTAAACGATAATTTATTCTAAAAACCTTCAGCGCAAAATATCGACCAACTCAACGAATGATAAATTAAAGAAAATATTGGAGTATTGAAGCTAAGTCAAAGCTGAATTTTGGGTGGGAGAGCAATATCAAAAGCACAATAGTTGTGGAAGAGCTGGCGAATTTAACTGAAACATGTGCTGGTACATACTCAGCCGACCACTTACATAGAACTTAAATCTTAATGTATATAAATTTCGTGTCACGATGTTTGTCCGCGATGGACTCCCAAATATCTAACCGATTTTAATCAAATTTGCACACCGTGTCCAGTTTGATCCAGCTTGAAAGATAGGATAGCGTCCTGTAAAGTTTCTTTCCAGGAAGTGGACCAGGGACCGATTAATCGAATAAATTCTATTCACGGTTCGTTTTGTCTAAAATTTGTATATAGGTAGGTGTTTGATTAGATAAGTATTTACGTGACTTTGTTCCGCTAAATGAAGCAGGGACCGGCTAGGACAGGGGCGGCGAACAAGCGCTTGAGAAGAGAAAGAAGAACTAGAGAAAAAAGAAAAGAGGGAAAAAGATAGAGTTGGACGAAGATCGATTGGTCGGTAAAGGAGAGGGAGAAGAAGGAGAGGGAGAAAGAGACGCAAAAAAAGAGAAAGACAGAGAGTGAATAAAAAGTTAAGGAAAAGAGGGAGCGAGGGAAAGGTAGAGTAAGAGGTAAAACCTGCCTAAAAGTTATGCAGATAGACCAAAGCCAATGTATAACATTAAAATTTGAAACATGAACAAATAACATATTTTTTATGCAGCTGCAACAGGGAGGACTTTCCAATAAATTGAGACGTACCAATCACTAAAATTAAATTAGCGTTTGTCAACCCAAATGATAAGCCCATGTCTTATTGTATAAATCGATGTGTCCTTGTTTAAAATAGAAAATTATAAGTCCGGTTTTACTACCGTTTTATTATATTATATTATAACGCATTTTTATGGATATGTTTATATCATGTCAACATTTTTTAGTTATATACATAGCTATGTATAAATCAAGGCGAATTCAGTACCAGGTGTTGTTATCCCAACAGCTGATTGCTTTTTATACTCAGTTGAGCAGAGCTCACAGAGTATATTAAGTTTGATTGGATAACGGTTGGTTGTACATATATAAAGGAATCGAGATAGATATAGACTTCCATATATCAAAATAATCAGGATCGAAAAAAAATTTGATTGAGCCATGTCCGTCCGTCCGTCCGTCCGTCCGTTAACACGATAACTTGAGTAAATTTTGAGGTATCTTGATGAAATTTGGTATGCAGGTTCCTGAGCTCTCATCTCAGATCGCTATTTAAAATGAACGATATCGGACTATAACCACGCCCACTTTTTCGATATCGAAAATTTCAAAAACCGGAAAAGTGCGATAATTCATTACAAAAGACAGCTAAAGCGACGAAACTTGGTAGATGAGTTGAACTTATGACGCAGAATAGAAAATTAGTAAAATTTTGGACAATGGGCGTGGCACCGCCCACTTTTAAAAGAAGGTAATTTAAAATTTTGCAAGCTGTAATTTGCAAGTCGTTGAAGATATCGTGATGAAATTTGGCAGGAACGTTACTCCTATTACTATATGTACGCTTAATAAAAATTAGCAAAATCGGAGAATGACCACGCCCACTTTTAAAAAAAATTTTTTTTAAATAAAATTTTAACAAAAAATTTAATATCTTTACAGTATATAAGTAAATTATGTCAACATTCAACTCCAGTAATGATATGGTGCAACAAAATACAAAAATAAAAGAAAATTTCAAAATGGGCGTGGCTCCGCCCTTTTTCATTTAATTTGTCTAAGATACTTTTAACGCCATAAGTCGAACAAAAATTAACCAATCCTTTTGAAATAAGGTAGGGGCATAGATTTTATGAAGATAACTGTTTTCTGTGGAAATGGGCGAAATCGGTTGATGCCTCGCCCAGTTTTTATACACAGTCGTCCGTCTGTCCTTCCGCATGGCTGTTAACACGATAACTTGAGCAAAATCGACATATCTTTAATGAACTTAGTTCACGTGCTTACCTGAACTCACTTTATCTTGGTATGAAAAATGAACGAAATCCGACTATGACCACGCCCACTTTTTCGATATCGAAAATTACGAAAAATGAAAAAAATGCCATAATTCTATACCAAATACGAAAAAAGGGATGAAACATGGTAAGGTAATTGGATTGTTTTATTGACGTGAAATATAACTTTAGAAAAAACTTTATAAAATGGTTGTGACACCTACCATATTAAGTAGAAGAAAATGAAAAAGTTCTGCAGGGCGAAATAAAAAACCCTTAAATCTTGGCAGGTATTACATATATAAATAAATTAGCGGTATCCAACAGATGATGTTCTGGGTCACCCTGGTCCACATTTTGGTCGATATCTGGAAAACGCCTTCACACCACTCCCTTTTAAAACTTTCATTAATACCTTTAATTTGATACCCATATCGTACAAACTCATTCTAGTCACCCCTGGTCCACCTTTATGGCGATATCTCGAAAAGGCGTCCACCTATAGAACTAAGCCCCACGCCCTTTTAAAATACTCATTAACGCCTTTCATTTGATACCCATATCGTACAAACAAAGTCTAGAGTCACCCCTGGTCCACCTTTATGGCGATATCTCGAAAAGGCGTCCACCTATAGAACTAAGGCCCACTCCCTTTTAAAATACTCATTAACACCTTTCGTTTGATACCCATATTGCACAAACGAATTCTAGAGTCACCCCTGGCCCACCTTTATGGCGATATCTCGAAACGGGCGTCCACCTATGGAACTAAGGATTACTCCCTTTTAAAATACTCATTAACACCTTTCTTTTGATACCCATATTGTACAAACAAATTCTAGGGTCACCCCTGTTCCACCTTTATGGCGATATCTCGAAACGGCGTCCACCTATGGAACTAAGGATTACTCCCTTTTAAAATACTCATTAACACCTATCTTTTGATACCCATATTGTACAAACAAATTCTAGGATCACCCTGTTCCACCTTTATGGCGATATCTCGAAACGGCGTCCACCTATGGAACTAAGGATACTCCCTTTTAAAATACTCATTAACACCTATCTTTTGATACCCATATTGTACAAAACAAATTCTAGGGTCACCCTGTTCCACCTTTATGGCGATATCTCGAAACGGCGTCCACCTATGGAACTAAGGATTACTCCCTTTTAAAATACTCATTAACACCTATCTTTTGATACCTATATTGTACAAACCGTTCTAGAGTCACCCCTGGTCAACCTTTATGGCGATATCTCGAAAAGGCGACCACCTATAGAACGAAGGCCCACTCCCTTTTAAAATGACTCATTAACACCTTTCATTTGATACCCATATCGTACAAACAAAGTCTAGAGTCACCCCTGGTCCACCTTTATTGCGATACCTCGAAAAGGCGTCCACCTATAGAACTAAGGCCCACTCCCTTTTAAAATACTCATTAACTCCTTTCGTTTGATACCCATATTGCACAAACGAATTCTAGAGTCACCCCTGGCCCACCTTTATGGCGATATCTCGAAACGGCGTCCACCTATGGAACTAAGGATTACTCCCTTTTAAAATACTCATTAACACCTATCTTTTGATACCCATATTGTACAAACAAATTCTAGGGTCACCCTGTTCCACCTTTATGGCGATATCTCGAAACGGCGTCCACCTATGGAACTAAGGATTACTCCCTTTTAAAATACTCATTAACACCTATCTTTTGATACCCATATTGTACAAACAAATTCTAGGATCACCCTGTTCCACCTTTATGGCGATATCTCGAAACGGCGTCCACCTATGGAACTAAGGATTACTCCCTTTTAAAATACTCATTAACACCTATCTTTTGATACCCATATTGTACAAACAAATTCTAGGGTCACCCTGTTCCACCTTTATGGCGATATCTCGAAACGGCGTCCACCTATGGAACTAAGGATTACTCCCTTTTAAAATACTCATTAACACCTATCTTTTGATACCTATATTGTACAAACGCGTTCTAGAGTCACCCCTGGTCAACCTTTATGGCGATATCTCGAAAAGGCGACCACCTATACAAACAACCACCACTCCCTTTTAAAACCCTCATTAATACCTTTAATTTGATATCCATATCGTACAAACACATTCTAGAGTCACCCCTGGTCCACCTTTATGGCGATATTTCGAAACGGCATCCACCTATAGAACTAAGGCCCACTCCCTTTTAAAATACTCATTAACTCCTTTCGTTTGATACCCATATTGCACAAACGAATTCTAGAGTCACCCCTGGCCCACCTTTATGGCGATATCTCGAAACGGCGTCCACCTATGGAACTAAGGATTACTCCCTTTTAAAATACTCATTAACACCTATCTTTTGTTACCCATATTGTACAAAAAAATTCTAGGGTCACCCCTGCTCCACCTTTATGGCGATATCTCGAAACGGCGTCCACCTATGGAACTAAGGATTACTCCCTTTTAAAATACTCATAACACCTTTCATTTGATACCCATATCGTACAAACGCGTTCTAGAGTCACCCCTGGTCAACCTTTATGGCGATATCTCGAAAAAAACGTCCACCTACAGAACTATGGCCACTCCCTTTTAAAATATTCTTTAATGCCTTTCATTTGATACACATGTCATACAAACACATTCCAGGGTTTCCCTCGGTTCATTTTCCTACATGGTTATTTTCCCTTATGTTGTCACCATAGCTCTCAACTGAGTATGTAATGTTCGGTTACACCCGAACTTAACCTTCCTTACTTGTTCTTGATAATTTTCCATACAACGCCGTTTACTTTAATATGTCAGTTAATCGAGATCAATTAAAATTTTCTTTAGACTTGACATTCTTCTGCACGGCGAATGGTTGAATTCGCTTTGCAAACCACCTGGTATATATTCGCCTTGGTATAAATTTTTTCTTTTTTTCTAAAGTTTATTTAGTCCTTCGCATTATATATCAGATCTTTTTGTTTGTTCGTCATTGCATTACGCTAAATAATAGTTTGTTCTTTTCTTCTGCTACATTTGTAGCCCAGCACTTATTTAGTTCCTTCATTATCTACTTCTCCGTACAGCTCACCCTACACTCTCTCATGTCACCTTTGTCGTGTGCGTATTTTTAGCTTCAGTGAATTGTCTAATAAATTTAGACCTTTTTTTCTTAAACACGCGCTTTCGCAATTAACAATATACAGTGGTGGTCATATAATGAGGAACACCAATGTTCTAAGCGAAATACATAGTGATTGCGTCGTATATTTTCGTTTTTCAAGTATTTTCGATTTAAAGTATTAAAAATGTTATAAGGGTAGAAATTGGAAACTTGTTCAAGGCAGCTTCGCTCTCCGATGAATTCTTGTTAGCCCAAATCAAAACCAATTTTCCTTGGCTGTTTTTCATTTTTTGCTTTTCTGCGCATTACAAATCTACGATTGAATGGAATATCGTCCTACTTCGTCTGCCAGCTCGAAAAATCTTTATTAGTTGGCTCAGAGCTCGCTTGAATAACTCCCTATCTTAGACTTTGGTTGGAGAATATTCTATATCAGCTGAACATTTTTAAAAATTTAATTTCAATCAAATTATTTTTAGGGTATTCTTACCGAATTCCGAGATGGTGCGTCTTTGAAAAACAACCTCAGCTCAACTGGCTTCTTCTAGAAACTTTTTGCATAGAGCTTTTTTGAAATATTCTTTAAGGTTGCGCATTTTTAGAACTGCAACCTAGGTATCTTCTGCTCAGCCCTTAAAAAGTAACAAATTAAATATTTTTTTAACGTTAAAATTTGTTATTCTTAAGCAAAGAGAATCAGATTAGATTTATTTTCCTTAAAAGTTATGTGTGAAATTGTGCAAAATTGTCTGCTATTGGAGACATTCACTATGCTATTATGTTTCTGGGAGTTCAATTCATTTTCTTTTTTATTATGGGATTGCTAGAACTGATTTTGATAAACTAACAATTTGAATTGACTTTGATTTGACTCGACTTTGATTTAATTTTGAATTTACGTTGATTTTAACTTCACTCGACTTCGATTTGACTTTGAATTTGTTTAGATTTTTATACTCAGCTGAGCATAGCTTACAGAGTATATTAACTTTGTTCGCACAACGGTACCCCGTAACATCATAAACTAATCGAGATAGATATAGACTTCCATATATCAAAATGATCTGGGCGAAAAAAGAAATTCATTTAGCCATGTCCGTCCGTCCGTCCGTCTGTCCGTAAACACCATGACTTGAGTAAATTTGAGGTATCTTAATGAAACTTGGTACGTAGGTTACTGGGCACTCATCTCATATCGCTATTTAAAATGAACGAAATCGGACTATAACCACGCCCACTTTTTCGATATCGAAAATTTCGAAAAACCGAAACAGTGCGATAATTCATTACCAAAGAAGCATAAAGCGATGAAAGTTGGTAAGTGGGTTGACCTTATGACGCAGAATAGAAATTAGTAAAATTTTGGACAATGGGCGTGGCTCCGCCCACTTTATAAAAAAGGTAATTTAAAAGTTTTGCAAACTGTAATTTGGCAGTCGTTGAGGATATCATGATGAAATTTGGCAGGAACGTTACTCCTGTTAATCTATGTGTGCCAAATAAAAATTTGCAAAATCGGATGACGAACACGCCCACTTAAAAAAAATTTTTTTTAAAGTCAAATTTTAACAAAAAAGTTTAATATCTTTACAGTATATAAGTAAGTTATGTCAACGTTCATCTCCAGTAATGATATGGTGCAACAAAATACAAAAATAAAAGAAAATTCCAAAATGGGCGTGGCTCCGCCCTTTTTCATTTAATTTGTCTAGAATACTTTCAATGCCATAAGTCGAACAAAAACTTACTAATCCTTGTGAAATTTGGTAAGAGCATAGCTTAAATGACGATAACTGTCTTCTCTGAAAATGGGCGAAATCGGTTGAAGTCATGCCCACTTTTTATACACAGTCGATCGTCTGTCTTTCCGATCGGCCGTTAGCACGATAACTTGAGCAAAAATCGATATATCTTTATTAAACTTCGTTCACGAACTTACGTGAACTCACTTTATCTTGGTAATAAAAGGGGCGAAATCCAACTATGACCGCGCCCACTTTTTCGATATCGAAAATTTCGAAAAATGAAAAAAATGCCATAATTCTATACCAAATATGAAAAAAGGGATGAAACATGGTGATTGGATTGGTTTTTTGACGCAAAATATAACTTTAGGAAAAACTTTGTAAAATGGGTGTGACATCTACCATATTAAGTAGAGGAAAATGAAAAAGTTCTGCAGGGCGAAATCCAAAGCCCTTGGAATCATGACAGGAATACTTCTCGTCGTATAACATATAAAAATAAATTAGCGGTACCCGACAAATAATGTTCTGGGTGACCCTGGTCCGATGTCTCGAAAACGCTTTCACATATACAACCTTTTAAAATACTCATTAACACCTTTCATTTGATACCCATATCGTACAAACACATTGTAGAGTCACCCCTGGTCCACCTTTATGGCGATATCTCGAAAAAACGTCCACCTACAGAACTATGGCCACTCCCTTTTAAAATATTCTTTAATGCCTTACATTTCATACCCATGTCATACAAACACATTCCAGGGTTACCCTAGGTTCATTTTCCTACAGGGTTATTTTCCCTTATTTTGTCTCCAAAGCTCTCAGCTGAGTATATAATGTTCGGTTACACCCGAACTTAGCCTTCCGTACTTGTTTTATCTGACTTTGACTTGACTTGGTTTGATTCGAGTGGACTTGACATGACTTGACTTTGACTTGTTTGAATTGAATTGGTTTGGCTTTGACTTGAATTTGACTTTACGTTGCCTTTAACTTTGACTTGCCTTTGACTTGACTCGACTTGACTTAGCTTGACTTTGATTTGACTTTCACTTGATTTGATGTTATTTTGATCTGACTTTGTATTGACTTGGCATGAGTTGACTTGATTTGACTTGATTTGACTGGACCTGCTTTAACTTGACATCACTTGAATTGACTTGACTTGACTTTGACTTGACGTTGACTTTTATTTGCTTTGACTTTGATTTGCTTCTGCCTTGAGTCGACGCTGATTTGGTTTTGATTTAATCTTGAATTGACGTTCCCTTGAATTTTATTTTAATTTGACATGACTTGAATTGGCTTGACTTTGACTTTCCCTTGATTTTGATTTTAATTTGATCTGACCTTGACTTGACTTGACTTGATTCGACTGGTCTTCACTTGACTTTACTTGACCTGACTTGAATTGACTTGACTCGACTAGATTCTGATTAATTTAACAAACATATTTATACATTAAAAACTACATTCGATCTAAAAAAAGCCAAATTTAAATTATAATAAAATCAAAATTTTGATTCCAATATTAGTGTTCCGTTTAATGTAGCCCCTACTGTATTAGAAGATATGTTTCATTGTTAATACCTAGAGATTTCACTTCTCAGAACATTTTTGTTTTTTGTTATTTGTTTGATTACCTTCAAATGACAAACAGTTTGCAAGACGATATAGGAACATGAGGGGGACCGACGAAAAAAAGGGTGGAGAAATGGCAAGGGCAACTAATTAAAAAATACAAATATTGGCCCTATTTATTCATTTCATTTTAATAATCGTGTTGATAATTTGGCGATATGCCATCAAATTCATACGCAGTCATCTAGCCATGGCGTTAACGAGGCAATTTACGCGCTTAACTTGGTGCTTGTCAAAATGATGCAATGGCGCAGTAGATGGACAATAAATTATAGTGTAAATATAGTATTTAGTTTTATTTAAATACTTTACAAAGGTAAATGCATACATTTTTAATTTTCTTTGGTTAAAGCTAATGTGAAATATGTCAAGAATTGACTGCGTACAATCAAAGGCCAATAATAAAATTTGGCGCCACACCGCACACTAATATGTTGATTGTTGAAATGAAGACGAATATTTTTAGTTTACTTAGAGGAGGATTATTTTTAAATAAGTACCTATGTATGTATGTTTCCTGCAAATTGTGTAAAACAAAGCCTAACATCAACGCTACATTGGATATAATGTGTCTTAATAAAGCGGTGATGTAAGGAAATGCAGGTAGATGTGTGTACAACAACAACTTATATCCACACTCATATGTACCGAATCTGACGAAAGCTTGTGACAGCTTGGCAACTCTGGCTTGAATTTGCGTCAGTGTTAAATGCTTCTGTTAGTAGGCAATCACATGTAAAATAATGTCCTTTGGAGTTTATTTGTAATTTTATTTTGGTTTAAAAAAGTTTGTCTGATGTCTGTAAAATCCGAGTATATCTATCTATTGTTAAATGTCATCATCATATTCTTATTGCTGTCATGATACAAAAAATGGAGGTAGTTCCTTTTAGTGTGATGTTAGCCACTTGACTTTTGCGGGGACAGCGACAATTTCACCAAAAACAAGCTACCAGATTAAAAAATGTAACAAATTTTTCTAATTTTGATGGATTTCATACTAACGGATATGACTAAATTACTTTCATAGTTATTTTAAATAAAAAAGGAAAAAAGTAACCGTATTCGTTGGAAATATTTTATAACGAAACATCAGCCTAGAAAAAAAAGGTTTTTTAATAAGTTTTTCGAGCTCCCGAAAATTGCTTTGGTGGAAGAAACATGGGTCGAAGTGTCCGTACGTTTGATCAGAATATGTTGACAAAACATACACGTTTGTCAATTTATTGCCCAAAGTAGGTCTCTGTAAACCGACACGACGATTTCTAAAGAGTTTGGCATATTTAAACGCAATTTTTATGAAATTGAATGGTGATAAATTGGCTACAAATCTACATTTTTAATTTATTGTATAATTCAAGTGTACCGCTTGAGCAGGGAATTGCTGACCCATTTTTTAGGGAGAACATTGCACTGTAGCTCCGCAGGTTAGCCGCTAGTTATGAAAGTTCTTGGTTCAAGCCCCACCTATACACATTATGTGCCCTTTTAGCATTGACTTGGAGGTGGCATCCCACAAACGTAACAAATTATACACCTACCACTCAGTGCAGACCTTGGACGTACACTTTTTCTCAACATGCCTTGAGAAATATCCACTGTAGAGGCATGATAATAGGGCCATGCTAGAACAACAGAATTTTTGGTTTATTTTTTTTGTCTCGGGGTCAAGCTGCCATAAAGATATGAGTCATTAACCAATGTATGGGTCCTTTTCGACTATTTTTCAATAAATTGCATTTTTACTGTATTCTCATCGATATGTATGCACGTAAATCATGCTAAAGCATGTTATTATTGTCTCGGAGGATCATTGCGTTTTCATCCTGAAGGAAATTTCTATCCCGAAAAGCCACAATTTCGCCTTAAACAGTAACGGTATGGCACCGCTTCTAGCAAAACAACAAACATTACGAAACTTCAAAAATCCCCAAATATGTCATAAAATTTTGAGTGGAACTACCTTCTTTTTGATACCATGATTGTGGTTGTTGGTTATCAAAATTATATTTCTTACTGGGCTAATTATTTTTCAGGCGACAATTTTGAAGTGTGAAAATTTTGCAATAGTTATTGTCACTTGACATGTGCTAATGTTAACGAAAAATATTTACTAAGTGAAACCCATCTATTTTGAAACCTGTCAAGTGTGAATAAATTTTTAAAATTAGATATTGCAAATTAATGTTAATGCAGCTAATGGAGAATATTTTTAGAAATTACAGGAAAACACATTTTGTCGGTTTTATTTAAAAGCGTATTAATTGAATGGCGTAATTGTAATGCAATATAATACCACCCACCCCAATGAGAAGTATTACATTGTAAAATAAAATGAAGTGACCAACAACAAAGATTTGAGGTTGATTGGAAATTCTCTAAAAGTTTAGTGGACAGCCACACAAAAAGAACCTACCTCAAACAAGTACGGAAGGCTAAGTTCGGGTGTAGCCGAACTTTACATACTCAGCTGAGAGCTATGGAGACAAAATTTCGCCAATTTTTAATACCAAGATGAAGTGAGTTCAGATAAGTACGTGAACTAAGTTTAGTAAAGATATATAGATTTTGGCTCAAGTCGTCGTGTTAACGGTGGGGCGGAAGGACAGACGGTCGACTGTGTATAAAAGCTGGGCGTGGCTTCAACCGATTTCGCCCATTTTCACAGAAAACAGTTATCGGCATAGAAGCTATTCCTTTACCAAATTTCACGATGATTGGTAAATTTTTGTTCGACTTATGGCATTAAAATTATTCTAGACAAATTAAATGAAAAAGGGCGGAGCCACGCCCATTTTTAAAATTTCTTTCATTTTTGTATTTTATCATTACTGGAGTTGAATGTTGACATAATTTACTTATATACTAGGTGTGTTTTTTTTCAAGCGAGCTTGAAGAAAACGCTTCAACTAGCTAAACAGTTTCATTATGCCAAAACCATACAGATGGTGGAAGTTTCTCAGCTAATTGTTACTTTTTTTCGCTGCTATGACATTTCTACTTCTAGCGCAGTATCTTTTTGACACTCAACCAGAGAATTACAAAAACAAAATACATGAAATGCGTGTGTTTGTTTGTATGTATGTCACCCTGCCGCCACGCTGTTATTTTGTTATTTTTGTTTATCTGCACATTCGTATGTTCATTTCATTCGCTCGTTCACAATAGTGCCCTATTTTTGAATATGCAACACTATACAACACTATAAATCAGGTCGACAATTACCTAAGCGGTTTCAACTGAAAGCGCTTAGCCAACTCAACTCGATTACATTTTATTGTTGCTTTCCATGCAATTCGGTAAGCTAGCTAGTGTTTTAATTGTACTAGTTAGGAACGAAATACAGCTACTGTAAAGATATTCAATTTTTTTAAAATTTGACTTAAAAAAATTTTTTTTTAAAGTGTGCGTGTTCGTCATACGATTTTGCTAATTTTTATTTAGAACACATATAGTAATAGGAGTAACGTTCCTGCCAAATTGCATCTTGATATCTTCAACGACTGCCAAATTACAGCTGCAAAACTTTTAGATTTATATGAACTTTTAAATTACCTACTTTTAAATTACCCTCTTTTAAAAGTGGGCGGTGCCTCGCCCACTGTCCAAAATTTTACTAGTTTCCTATTCTCCGTCATAAAGCGAACCCACCTACCAAATGTTTCATCGCTTTATCCGTCTTTGGTAATGAATTATCGCACTTTTTCGGTTTTTCAAAATTTTCGATATCGAAAAAGTGGGCATGGTTATAGTCCGATTTCGTTCATTTTCAATAGCGATCTGAGATGAGTGCCCAGGAACTTACATACCAAATTTCATTAAGATACCTCAAAATTTACTCAAGTTATCGTGTTTACGGACAGACGGACGGACATGGCTGAATGAATTTCTTTCTTCGCTCAGCTCATTTTGATATATAGAAATCTATATCTATCTCGATTTGCCGTTACGGGGTACCGTTATGCGAACAAACTTAATATACTCTGTGAGCTCTGCTCAGCTGAGTAAAAAATTAGAGGGGGTATGCAGGCTATTAATGCTTAGCATTACGGGAGCCCTGCAAACAACCCCCACTACTGCACTGTATGTCATTCTGCAACAAGGCTCAGTGCCTCGGGGCAGTTTCAGCGTTAACCATACGGCCATAGTAGTGAAGAGTCATCAATAACAATACGAACAGACTACCTGGTTCCGTATCTGCGCTTCGAAGGGGCTCTTAGATCCACAATAGAGGTGAATGGTTGGCGCAAGGCTGCCCAAATGGCGAACGAAGCGATACGCGTATACACCGATTGTTCCAAAGTAGTGAAAGGTGTGGGGTCTGCTGTATACTGTGTTGATCCGAAAATAAACAGGTCCTACAAGCTGCCAGAGAAGGCGAGAATTGCACATCATCGACCAAGCGATAAAGGTGTTGACCCAAGTGTGGGGCTATAAAGTGTCGAAGATCATGTGTAGGTCTTATAAAGTTACTTCTATCATTAAAAAGAGAGGACTGTAGACTAATGACGGGTATTCTGACTGAACACTGCCTTCTGGCGTCACGTGCCTTTAAATTCGGCTTGGTCATTGATAGCAGATGTAGAAAGTGTGGGGAAAAATCTTGTATGCAGTCATTCTTAGATCTTCGAGATCTACCAGAAGAAGGAAGTGACTTCTGAGGTATTTTTTTTTGTGTCAAACAGTGTTATTAATGCGGCGCGACAATTCAAGGCCAATTTTTGTGAAAGAAAATTTCAAAGAGACGAATTTATTTGCATCTCTTATTCCGACAAGAAAGAAGCCAGTCATAAAAACCCGACAAATTTTTGCACCGGATATGAAAAAAATTGTTTAAATTTTCAGAGTTCAGTATATCGATTGTTGAGTGGAATATCACCCTATCTCGGCTGCCGTTTCGATAATGCCCTATCTCAGAAAAAGTTTCAGTAAAGCCCTATTTCAGGATTTGTTTCAAAAACGCCCTATTTCGGAATTCTGTTGAAGAACGCCCTATCTCAAAATTTGCTTAATAAACATTCTAACAAAAGCTGAGATAGGACGTTCTTTTACCGAAATCTGAGATAGGGCGTTTTCGAAATGGCAGTTGAGACAGGCTGTTATTCCACTCACCTTGTGGTCGTATTGATTGTGTAGTGGCTTTCTGAAAGACGAATTATTTATTACTTGAGAGCCTCTATCGCCTGAGTTATACACAAAGTTTTAGTATGAATAGCCGTTATCGCGAATTCTGAAACAATTATTCTTTTCAAGAGAAATAACACGAAAATTCAAAGTCATTAGCTGTTGAAAATTGTGTTTATACTTTTAATTATGTTTAGGGCCGATTGTACCATGTATTGGTATTGTTTCAATATTAAAAGATTATAGTAACTAACAAACTGTCCACGTTTGTATATAGGTAAAGTCATACGGTCGATATAGCAAAATGCCATAATATCACCGATCTGGTACGTAGATTTTCAATTTTATTAGTTATATTCTTATATAGGTATATTAGGGTGGTCCTTTTCTCAACCCTTCAGTCGGTAATACCTATGTTGTTCAAAAACATGATACAAAAATTTTATTCGCGTTTGAAGACTGTTAAGGGTCGCCCTAGGTCAAAATTAAGTTTGCTCTATGAAGACTTATTAAATTAAAGCTGAATTTTTTGATGTTTAATATCCACAATCATTAATATTAAAGTTGGCAATATCTTATATAAACTTTGATGCCGCTTGGAAATAGTTAAGGAGTTTTGTACAGGGATCAATGTTCAGTTACCGTACAGTCTACACCGACGGCTCTAAAATGGAAAAGGGAACTGGAGCTGGGATGTACTCAACACATCTACAGTTAAGCCAATCATTCCGACTTCCTGACGCATGCAGTATATTCCAAGCCGAGGTCTATGCCAAAAACAGAGCGTCAAAGCTCTGGGAAATAACTTGCGTATGAGATGGCTAGGAAAGGTTCCGACTTAGACATAAGTGCGGTGGACAGCTCCGTCCGACCGCCGCTGAGTTATCTCCTAGGGAGAATCGATGAATATGAGAACAGTGAAACGGACTTGCTATGGACCAATAGGGTTGACTGCGAAGTCCTTATGGTCATGCTTGGATAGGAAAATCACCAGTATCCTTCTCAAACTGAACAAATCTGCGGTAAGGGTACTTACGGGTGTCATCACAGGTCATTGTGCTATCGCACCAATGCTCCGACGGAGGCGAATACCAACAAGCTCCCTCTGCAGAAGCTTTCAGGATGAGGAAGAAGAGGAGTCGATCTACCAGTTTCTCTGCCAATGTCCGACGCTACAAAGAAGAAGGTTCAGATTTCTGAGCTCACGGTTCTTCGACAGCCTACCAGAGGTTGGGAAGGTGGACGTCTCGCTTCTTCGTGGGTTCATCAGGAAAGCAAGTGGTTATTTAAGGGCCACTAGGAGGTAATGGGGCTAAACGAATTTGCCGCCAATCTGTACTTACTGAGGGCACTCACAATGGACAAAATGTCTCCGAATGGAAGTATGGGTAATACTCACGCTACTCCTAACCTAACCTAACCTACCTTATGAATGCAAAATATATTGAAATCTGAACCCTAACCACTGCCATTAACCGATTTTTTTTTGGCAAAAATTAATAAAAGATATAGTCAACATTAGTATTATTGATTCTCGAGTTGCCATAGAGCAGTCATAGTTTTGAGCCCTGTGCGACACCATTTCATTCGGGACAAAGTTTATATGTGATATTTTTGGCCTAGGTATTACCAACTGGGGAGAGGAGAGACAAAAAATATTGTTCATTTGATTTATAAGGACCACCTTAAGGTATATATATATGGGGTATTCCATCCCATTTCGACCAATTTTGAACCCGACCCCTTTAGAATTTGGCTGAAAGTTTTTCTTCTTTTTCTAGTTTACGAAAGACGTTTTTCAGAAGTTTTTCAAATTTTTTCATCCAACTCAAAAAAAGTAATGAATTTAAAAAAAAACACCGTTTTTGTATTCAAAATGCTATAACTTTTCCAAAAATTGACCCTTTGGGATCTTTTTTTTTAAATTTGTTTTTAAATGTACTTTTCGACAAAAATTCCAAAAAATTTTTAAAGTTTTTTTTTGTAATTTTTCAGTTTTTCGAGATTTTTCGAATTTCGCCCTTTTTTTGTTTTTTTTTCTCATAAAAAACTTCAAACAATTCTACAATCATTCCCACTAATCCCGGAGTGGGCCGATTTTTTTTATATTTTTTTTTATTTAATTGAACTTTCAGCCAATTCTAAAGGGGTCGGGTTCAAAATTGGTCGAAATGGGTGTTTTTGCAAAAGTAAACAAAATTTATAATTAGGAAACTATAATATTGTCATAAAAATGGCGTGAAAAGTTTTAAAACAAAATAATAAAATGCATTATATATGTATGTGATATATAATAGAACTTTTTGAAAAATATTTTACCACATAAACACAATTTCTAAAACTTTTAGAAAATCGAAACACAAACAATAAAAGTATCCCATTATTATTGAATTGTTTACGTTAGACTGATCATTTTGGTTGCGCTTACATGAACGGCCATAAAAACTTTGCATTATTTGTTTACCAACAAATGGCTTTGTTGACAACAAACGATTGACGCCAGTACGGCTCTTGGGGATCTGTAACTGCGTCGTAATCTTAGATTGCCAGGGTTAACATATTTTGCACCCCAAAAGCTTGAAATTTGCTGATAAAGTTGTGATATGAAAAGTGTCATTATAAACATCGAGAGATCGTGCATTTGAGATTCTTGTGTATACGTTTGTAATATATTATAAAAATTATCATATGTATATTTAATTTTAAGCCTCTTTTCGTACATAGATGGGGGAATGTTTACTTTTGAAATTATAAAAAGAGCAATAGCGTAATTCTGTTGTTGTTGGGCACAGCTGTAAATTCAGCCCTGTAATAAAAAATCTGTAATAAAGCTGATGTCAGCTGCGGCAAAGTGATGACAAATGGAATTTTTTTTCAGTGGAAATTTACATTCATAGCACAGCTGTGAGTATAGGGACTTTATTGCCCACTTTGCTTGTAATCGATAATCAAATGTCTGGAAAACTTTGAGTAAACTTTTGTTATGGGGACAGAATCTTTTCAATTATTTGTTTTGCCTTAAAGTCGGTTCCAATCACTGGAACGTTAAATATTGATAGATTATGCAAAGCGCGTTTCTGTGACAGCACTTAGCAATAACTTCAAGGGCATTTTTTTTTCTTCTAAAGAACAACAATAAAATCACATGTTTGGAGTCATACAATGACACTTTTTATAATATCAGTATGGGACTTCTTCTTGTTTTCGTGATTGAAGGCTTGAGTTTTTATTTTTAATCTTACAAATCGTACCAAATTATGTCTATTGCAAGGGAATTTATAGGCTTGTAGACCTGTACCGTTGTCTTGAGTTATTAAAAACTTTAAAATGTGTCTATAAAAACTCTACTTGTCTGCAAATTCGAAACTTGGAAAATTATAAGGAATGAAATCCGAAGCCACTTTTTAAAACCTCAAGGTATTTGCAAGATTAAAGAGAAACTGTAATAGTTTTGAAGCGCGAAATATAATAATTTTGAAAAACGAAATGAAATTGAAAAAGAATTATCACCAAAACATTAGTTTTGAAGAACGAAAAAAAACAGAAACTCTCTGCAAAACGGACGCCAATTAATTTTTAAAAACCTGGACAGGAACCAGCCAGAGTTTATTTTGAAAACCTGGAACAAACTTAACTCAGAGAAAAATGCCGTTCTAAAATCCAGCACCACCGGACTCAATTCAAGCTTTCATGTTCTTACTTTTTTGTTCTTGAAAAACGAACGACCTGTTCTTTAAACAACAACCTTGTTCTTGAACTGACACCATTTTCTTTAAAAGAGAACGGCTGGTCTTAAAATATGAACAAATGTTCTATTAATGAGAACAATGTTATTAAATTAAGAACAATGCTCTTAAATTAAGTACAAGAGAAAAGAAACTGTATAATTCGTGTGCACTGCAATGTTAAATACAACATTTGGCACGAGTTACAAAGCCCAGTGGCTATGATGTTGCGGTTGCGATCGTGTGGCGCGAGTTCGATCGCCGTCAAACTCTAAAGTTTTTTAAAACAATTTTTTTATATTCTATTTTTGTAACTCTTATTTTTCGTTCAGTTCCATTCACATATGCACAGGTAATTATCAAACTTGCTATGAAATGATTTAAATATATATTCAGATTGTATAATCAAATAAGAAAGATTTCTCAATAAGAGAAATGTATGAAAAAATGCATATTATGCGTTTTTTCAAATGTTTTGGATTTTAATAATAATTTTTTATTAATAGTTGTTATTAATGACAAAAAAATTATTACTAATAAATAAATAAATGGCTAATAATTAAAAAATTTACCTTCCTCCCACCAATGATCAAGCACAAACCGTTCTTGAATTGAGACCGAAAAATGTTAAATCGACCACAAATCGTTCTCGAAGAGTGAGAACGAAAAATCGTAAATCAAGCCCAAGTAGTGCTTGAAATAAGCACAGAAGGTTCACACATCAATACCAAAATGGTCATAAAATACTAACGGTGTGCTTGGCAAAACCGTTATTAAAACAAGCCCATCGGTCACGAGTTAAGAAAAAACGTCCTTAACAGACTTTTGTCAACGAATGTTCTTAATTTTGAACTTGTTTCGTTCATTTTAGAACGATTTGTTCTCTAAGTGTTTAAACGAGTAAACGGAATCGGCCCAGAAGCTTCTTGCTAAACTCGACACCAGAACAAAATAGTTTAGAAAAGCTAAACCAAAACCAAAAGTGTTTGCAAAACTGAAGTGAATTATTATGAATAATACATACGTTCTTATGTACGTACTAAATATATCGATGAAAATTTATTTTCACTTTAATTCCTATCTCTACCCAGTGCCGATCCAGATGGGATAGAAAGTAACGAGAAGGCCGATGAGTTGGCTTTGTACTCGCTGAATCGACGGCAGCCGCTCAGTCCCTTTAGGAGAAATTAAAAGTAGACAGGAGTTGCGTTTGATCCACCAGCAGAAAAGGCATGCTGGAAAGCGCAGGGTTGCAAAATGGTTAAGATCATGTGCAAATCCTATCATACCTCTAAAGAGAAATGACTTAAGGCTCACGATAGGGCATACTAACTGCCCTGTCTTCTGGCGTCATACGCTGTATAAGTGAGGCCTCGATCAGTAACGCCAACTGTGGGAAGCGCGAGCTGCAGGAATAAACGGTTGAGCACGTGTGTTCGTTACCTGCGCTCGCCAGGTCAAGGCTCCCGATGTTAGCGGCGGCATATTTGCCAGATCTCGATGCAGCAATTAAGCTAGGCTTTAGAAAGCTTAGTATTTTCCAAGAGAACGAAGTTATTCTATAACATAAGGGCTACTAACTAATTGGCAGTTTTCCGTTGCTGGTAACACTATGGACAAAATCAGTCATTAAGTCGATTTTTTTTTATAAAACCTGGTATATTCTAATTAGTTTTCAACTACATCTTCGAAAATCAAGGTAATAGGACCAGACATCAAAAGCGGAGTCTTTGATGGAACTGAAAATATTACTATCCCTGGAAAACGAACGAAAAAAACGAGTTCAAACTTCAAAACTTCATTCGTTCTGAATGTACTTAATGAGTTTCACGCGTCACCGCACGATATCTTGAATGCATATGTTTTAGAGACGCACATTAGCCAATTAAATGTTGTTTATAATAAAGTCAACAAATTTATGTCGTGCGTTAAATTCAAACGAATTTCTCGATTTAAGGGCTAATTCATTTAAATAATTACCGCGCAAACAAATTAATGAGTCTTTTATGAACATAAGTGTGTATGTATATTAGACTGGGTCGATTTATTAACCGATATCGCGCCATCGATTTTTCGATACGATTTGGGCTCAGGAAAAAAGTTTCATTACGCATACCCAAAATAATAATTTTCGAACCTGCGAAAATAAAATGGCGAAAGGGTAAATTTTTCGACCAAAACACTCCCCAAAACCCAAAAAAATATTTTTTTTAAAACTATTATCGCCAACGTTTTTGCAACAGAAAAAAATTTTTTTTGGTTTTGGGGAGTGTTTTGGTAGAAAAATTTACCCTTTCGCCATTTTTTTTTCGCAGGCTCGAAAATTATTTTTTGGGTATGCGTAGTGGAACTCTTTTCCTGAGCCCAAATCCTATCGACAAATCGATGGCGCGATATCGGTTAACTTTCGTCCATACAAATCGACCCAGGTTAATGTATATCCTCATGTTTATACAAGCACTAAATGAAATATTGGCAATATTTGCTTTTATAAAGAAAACAAGGTAAAGCATTTCTTTTCTAATATCTTTTTCGTCTAACGCATAAATAGCAGCTCTGTGAGTATAGCTGCTAAAAATTTATGGTTTATATAGGAACTCAAGGCCTTAACAATAAGTTTTTGTCATTACTTTTGTTGTGCTAAATTCTTCCTCGATTTAAAGTTTTTTTAAAATAAATTAGGGGAAATAAAGATTTGCATACAACTATCTTAGCAGGTGATGTACATATGTAGATCCATTTCGAGTGTTGTTATACCCCAACTCATCAGTCACCTTTTTGTCATCACTAGTCGATAAAAATAATATTCCAGTTGCACTCACAACCTTAAAAAATTTCCTACATTTAACTTTAAAACAGCCTTCATCAGTCCCATAACTGACCTTCGGGATAATATTAATGCACTGATAACTTCGACTGTTTGTCTGGCCTCTTCAAAACAAATTGGATGTAATAATTTATGTACGTCTATATACAGTGACGGACAAAAGTCTACATACACCCCCTATTTCCGCTGGATTGAAAGACATATAACTTATCCGAAGAATGTGCTTCTACAGTTTTATTTTAAAAACTTTTTTCTAATCATAATAAATTAAAAAAAGTCCTTACATTAATATAAAATAACAAAAATCGGAAATGAACGTTAAAACAATATTGACAAAATTCTACATACAGCATGTAAAAAATCTGGGGCCATCATAACATTACAGTAACAAAAGGTAATAGATAGGAAATGAGTTGGTAATAGCCAAAGTGAGGGTCTACTGCTGAATTCATCGCTGAATTTTAACACAGCGATGTCCTACGAAATTCATACCTGAACAACTCGCTTACCCGTGGATATTAACCAGTCAATTATATGAATTACCAACTCACATACTTGGGTAAATGAATTGATCAGCTGTTCACCTTACCGACTGGCATACTTTGATATAAATACTTTTGTTCAAAATAACAACAACGACTTTAAAACGAAATATGTTTCTTCTCTCACCCCGCAACCTATTACCAACTCGCTTACCTTTTTCAGTTCTGAATTCTTTTGCTACTTGGGATCCATGATCATATAACTCGTCACGTAAAAACATGATTTTCGGATTATGACATACGTGAACGTACTACTTTGATCGTAATTTTGGATCGCAACATACGTGAAGAGTGACTGAACGTACAATTACGTTCCACTTTCATTCGAACACAAACTGGCGATCGCACACACACAAATTTCATTGAAAATGTAAGAAAATTCCTAAAATATAATAAAAAAATTTCAAACTCTAATTAACAAAGGTAGAATTCAAACAAGCTTAATCGAAGGCAAAAGGAAATATTGGCGGAATTCGTGGCGAGACACCCGCTTTGGTATCGGCTTGCATCAAATTTAACTTTCTCCAGAAAGTAACTAAAAGCTTCTTAAGTTAAGCGAAATCTTTTCAATAATTTTTTTACAAAGATAATACCTAAATTATAAGTCCAAAGGGCGACTGCACTCTCTTAACAGCCTTCGGACTATCTTTTCATCGCCTTCGCTATTACTGGAGCTCAAACAAAACCATAAAATTGGATCATTCTCAGTTATTTACTTTGTTTTTTATATTTTTGGCAAGCAATTGGACAGTTCAAAATCTATTTTGAGCTAAAAATACACTCCAACCTAATGTGGATCGTAAAATTTATTGGTAATTGAAAATAAATTACTTCCCGTTTGCTATCGTATGTTAGTATTCCATTTTTTGATACGTTTGACGTATCACGTAATTTTCTTTCGTATGGTTGCCGATCCGTGATCGTATTGTAACGAATTTAGTGCAATTCCTCTTATTTGCAACCTTCTACTAACGTTCGAATCACTAAACTGTTGAATAAATAACTCCACTATTCAATAATGCAAAATGGCCTTTATTCAAGTATTTCACAATAACGCAACTACTTCTCGACAGATAGCGTGCTTAAATCAAACTGAATGCTGATTGCTCAGATTGCGCTCTTTTATACTCTTCGATTTCCTTGTTCCATACTTCTAGGCGTTTCCAGAATTTACTTAGCTCCAGCTATAAAATTATAACTACAGATGCACGTGTATAGCTCCTCATATGCGCGTGCATATGTGAGTGATACTTGCACAAATTATTGCCTACTTTTGGTAGTATCTCAGATATATGCATGTGTTTGTGTGTTGCTCTCCGCTGCTTGTATGGACACATGTGTATTAAAATGATTAATTTGGTTATGTGCATACAAGTCACTGCTCAGTATCGGCTTAGAGAAGATAGTATCCCTTAGTGTTGCTAATATTCGTCACAGTATGTTACGATTCGAGCCCTGTTTTAGTATGAACAACTTCGCGTAATACTAAAAGATATTTGCGCATAGTCATAGTCAAAATAAAATAGATTTTAAATTTAGTTGCAGCTTTTTGACATAACTTTCTATGTGCTATCTGTCAAAAAAGCTGAAACTAAATTTGAAACCTGTTTATTTTGACTATGACTGCGCCATTGTTTCTCAGTATTTAGTCGGTCCACCATTAGCATCAAGACCATTTTGAAAACGTCGTCGCATTGCGGCTACTAAATTTTTTTTAACACTGCAGGTGTTATACTGATCTAATCTTCTATGAGGCGTTCTTTGAGGACAGCAGCGCTAGAAATCTGCTTTTTTCTAATTTTCCGTACTAAAATTTCCCAGACATGCTCAAATATATTTAAATCTGGGTTTTGGGGTGGTGTATTTAATTGTCTTGGAGCATAGTAAAGCAGCCAATCCATAAAATTATGTGCCATGTGCTTTGTATCGTCATCTTTCTGAAATATCAAACCTTCAAAGAACTCAAATTTATCCACAGATGGTTTCAAATTATCTTTCAAGCGATCCATATTACACTCAATAAATGTCATTCTGACTATTTTAAAAACGTCGTCGCATTGCGGCTACTAATTTTTTTTTAACAGTGCAGGTTTTATACTGTTCCAATCATCTATGAGGCGTTCTTTGGGGACAGCAGGGCTAGAAATCTGCTTTTTTCTAATTTTCCGTACTAAAATTTCCCAGACATGCTCAAATATATTTAAATCTGGGCTTGGGGTGGTGTATTTAATTCTCTTGGAGCATAGTTAAGCAGCCAATCCATAAAATTATGTGCCATGTGCTTTGTATAGTCATCCTTCTGAAATATCAAACCTTCAAAGAGTTCAAATTTATCCACAGATGGTTTCAAATTATCTTTCAAACGATCCATGTACGATCGAATATATTATCGAAAATATTGAATTTTGACTCATCGGTAAACAAAAATGTTTGCCAAAGGTCCATCCACTTTTCACAGTGTCCTTTCGCGAACCCCAAGCAAAAGTTTAGGTTTTTTTTTCAGAAATAAGACCCATTTTGTGCGGTGTTTCTTCCATGATAGCAGTTCTTGTTCGCTCTTTGGACTTTTCTTAGATGGAGTTTGTTTATGTCTTCGCCTAATTTTGAAATAAACTGATTTCTCGGCGAGATTGTTTGCGGGGACGGCCAATGCGGTTCTTTTTTTCGGTAGAACGACTTTTTTCAAAGTTTTTTCTTACAATGGTCTGTACTGTTGCTCGACTCAAGTTTAAAAATTTTGCGATTCTCATTTAATTTTTTTTCTGTGCTGTTCAACCAAATCTCTTACGTCAACCGATATTTTTTTTTCTAGGAGGCATTGCTGAAATTTAGTTTATCCAATCGCAATTAAACTCAATATAAGCAAAGCAATGTGGTTACGTCAAAAGTTTTGCTTACGCACCGCGGCTATGTCTACTGATACGGACATGGTTATGGTGAATGTTAAGAGTTTATATAACCGAAATGCAGCGCTGCTTTGTTGACTCCCTTATTTAAATAGTTTTGAATATATATTTTTTAACGTAATATAAAAACATTAGCACAGTTTAAAGTCTAAATAGATACCTTTGTAAGTTTTCGCTGAGTTTTATTAGACAGCTGTGTGTGTGTGTTAGTATGTATGTGTGTATATAACGTCCCTCGGCAAAAAACATGAAAACAACACTGAACAATAGAGCTTCTTATCAGCTATTGTGAAGGCATTCAATACCGAAAAGAAAAATTTGACCTATCTCCGATCCCGACCTGAGACCCGATTTTGGTGAGAAAAAATTTTTTTTGTTGCATTTATTTATGTAAGTAAAAACCGTTCTTTGGTCAGAGTTCCGTATTCAAAAGTTTCCACAGCCGTAATTTTTATACTCAGTTGAGCAGAGCTCACAGAGTATATTAAGTTTGATTGGATAACGGTTGGTTGTACATATATAAAGGAATCGAGATAGATATAGACTTCCATATATCAAAATAATCAGGATCGAAAAAAAATTTGATTGAGCCATGTCCGTCCGTCCGTCGTCCGTTAACACGATAACTTGAGTAAATTTTGAGGTATCTTGATGAAATTTGGTATGTAGGTTCCTGAGCACTCATCTCAGATCGCTATTTAAAATGAACGATATCGGACTATAACCACGCCCACTTTTTCGATATCGAAAATTTCGAAAAACCGAAAAAATGCGATAATTCATTGCCAAAGGCGGTTAAAGCGATGAAACTTGGTAGATGGGTTGACGTTATGACGCAGAATAGAAAATTAGTAAGATTTTGGACAATGGGCGTGGCACCGCCGACTTTTACAAGAAGGTAATTTAAAAGTTTTGCAAGCTCTAATTGGGCAGTCGTTGAAGATATCATGATGAAATTTGGCAGGAACGTTACTACTATTACTATATATGTGCTAAATAAAAATTAGCAAAATTGGATGAAGAACACGCCCATTTTTTAAAAAAAATTTTTTTAAATTCAAATTTTAACAAAAATTTAATATCTTTACTGTATATAAGTAAATTAAGTCAAAATTCAACTCCAGTAATGATATGATGCAACAAAATACAAAATAAAAGAAAATTTCAAAATGGGCGTGGCTCCGCCCATTTTCATTTAGTTTGTCTAGAATACTTTTAATGCCATAAGTCGAACAAAATTTACCAATCCTTCTAAAATTTGGTAGGGGCATAGACTCTATGACGGTAACTGTCCCCTGTGAAAATGCGGAAATCGGTGGAAGCCACGCCCAGTTTTTACCGTCTGTCCTTCCGCTCGGCCGTTAACACAATAACTTGAGCAAAAACCGATATATCTTTACTAAACTTAGCCCACGTACTTATCTGAACTCACTTTATCTTGGTATAAAAAATGACCGAAATCCGACCATAACCACGCCCACTTTATCGATATCGAAAATTACGAAAAATGAAAAAATGCCATAATTCTATACCAAATACGAAAAAAGGGATGAAACATGGTAACTGGATTGGTTTATTGACGCAAAATATAACTTTGGAAAAACTTTGTAAAATGGGTGTGACACCTACCATATTAAGTAGAAGAAAATGAAAAAGTTCTACAAGGCGAAATCAACAGCCCTTGGAATCTTGGCAGGAATACTGTTAGTGGTATTACATATTTATAAATAAATTAGCGGTATCCGACAGATGATATTCTGGGTCACCCTGGTTCATATATTGGTCGATATTTGGAAAACGCCTTCACATATACAACTATCACCACTCCCTTTTAAAACCCTCATTAATATCTTAATTTGATACCCATATCGTACAAACATTCTAGAGTCACCCCTGGTCCACCTTTATGGCGATTTCTCGAAAAGGCTTTCACCTATAGAACTAAAGCCCATTCCCTTTTAAAATACTCATTATCACCTTTCATTTGATACCCATATCGTACAAACACATTCTAGAGTCAGCCCTGGTCCACCTTTATGGCGATATCCCTAAACGGTGTGCATCCATAGAACTATGGCCTACTCTCTCTTAAAATACTCTTTAATACCTTCCATTTGATACACATGTCATACAACCGCATTCCAGGGTTACCCTACATGGTGATTTTCCTTATTTTGTCTCCATAGCTCTCAACTGAGTATGTAATGTTCGGTTACACCCGAACTTAGCCTTCCTTACTTGTTTAAACTATTTTTACTGAAATTTACTGAAATTTGAAAATGCGCCATACGGCCCGCAATTAATATTTCTTTCATCAGCAATATTAGGGCAACAATAATATCACGGTGAAATGTTTCAATATTTTTTTGCTCATTTTCATTACATTCAACCAGACATATTTTATCGGCCAGTTTTTTATGGCGTGACTGCAGAAACTAATCAGTAATAAATAATTATACATACGTACGTACATACTTGCTTTTCTAACAAACAAAATAATCTAAATTCCTTCAAATGAACGTGAAATAGTAGAGACCCTGAAAAGAAAACTATAAAATATAAACAAATTTATTTTGAGAATAAAATCGAAATAAATTTGGTAAATCGGTACTTCAGCTCAACTGATAGACGTATGCGTATATGTGTATATACATATGTGTGTGACTGTTGGTGTCTAAATTTTTACTAGGGGTGGCAACCATAATCGATAAGAGACATTTTTTTCTTTTGTATTACGTGGAAGGAGGAAATACTTATGCACTAACCGGGTTGTTAAGTCTCGGTGCTAACAACTTCCGCATTAGAACCTAACTCTGCGTTGTACTGAGGTAATAGCTGCTCGCTACTTCCTGAGTTTCATTGCATCCGCCCAAATTATTGCTTCGTATAAAAGTATAGAATCCGAAGCCGATGCAAGCAGGTTACTTAAACATATCCTTTGTCCGCCTATATTTTTCATTACTCTACCCTATTGTCTGCGCAGTTTTCTTGCAGGCACCTTGAAAGTGCTTCGAGGTACGTGTTTAAAAAAAGTATCTGAAGGTAAGCTTTCTATCTAGTCTCACCCTAAGGTATTTCGTGGAGCTGCGTGTTTGTAATTGCTGGTCCTCAGGCAAGACTATTGATAATAGTGGAAATTCGTATCTTTTCAAGGATCACGATCTTAGTTTTCGCTGTCGCAAACTGAAGTCCATGGTCATTCATCCATCTATTTTCACTGCGCATTACTTGGTTTAATAAAAGCTGCGCTAGCTCGCAGTTCCGCATGTGCATGTTCATGCGAATAAGACAGTGGTTGGGACCTAACATCGATCCTTTGACCTCTCCGCCTGCTATCCTCACCTTTCTCTGGCCTTAGATTGTTTCGTACGTGAGCCAGCGATCTTTTAGGCAGTCCCTTGATATGGCGTG
>JARSSU010046735.1:0-28182 GCA_029619165.1 Eurosta solidaginis
GGTTACTAACAGCAAGTTTGGAGCGATTTCGAAAGGTTTTTTAGAAACTGTGAAAAGTATGAAACCTGTGTGGAAAACATTTTCACTGATGCGAGTGGCGGATCTATTTGGAAACCATACTGATTGGTCCTCTTAGTGCTACCTTATTTGATTGTTTTTAAAGCTGCTGCCATCTACTGCAAATGGACGTGGCCAAAAAGAAACAAACTTCCAAAAATCTGTCGATAGTTTTCGAGTCTTTGAAAACGTAATTTGGCAATCAATGTTTTATTTCTTAATCACACAAATACAAATGCAGCTCAACACCCCATATAGAATTTACAGTGGCGTACTAGTCAGCCCACATCACTGCTGTTGGACAAGATAAAGCCACAATTTTCACATATTTTATTACCATTGATGGTAAGACGATAGGTGTTCCCCCCTCTTATAGGTTAGACAAGTATTCGATCTTTATTTTAAGCATTTTACGTATTTAATATACATTTGATGCTACTTTGCGAACTTTTGGCATTTCTTGCAATATTTATTTACAAAATAGATGACAAAAAAAAAGCCAAGTTTAGGTTACTAGAAGTACAATCAAAGTTCGAGAATAAGTTTAAGGAATTATTAATTAAGTTTGGCATTAACTAACAATGGCAAATTTTGTTTTTCATGTAACAAAGAATTTGAAACTGTTTTGCAATGTTGTATTCATTTAAAAATTACATTCCTTATTCGGTCTCATGGATTAAAGTGAGGTGGGCTTCCTAAAACATGTAAAAGAGTAGTTAATACATTTAGCTCATTAAGTAGACATTCAAGCTTTGCATTCCTATAAATATGAACAGTGAATCCAGCGAAGAAAATTGAACCAATGTTAAAAACAGAGAGAGTAAATACTCAATGGGGGGATAATTACAAATTACTCACTACAAAATTTTGAAAGTCTAAGTGTTGATGTAATGCACGATATTTTGGAAGGCGCTCTACCTTTCATTTTAAAACTCTTTTTTCAGAAGCTTGCGGAAAGCAAATACCTTTCATAACAAATATTAACGATGAAATTAATAGTCTCAATTTCGGATAATTACAAAGTACATGCCTCCCATCAAAAATCACTCATGATAAAAAATGCCGAACATCCATTAGATTGTCAGCTCTCAAAACTATGTCTTATTTTGCACAGCCATTCATCTTTTTAACTTTTATGATATTATGCCACATTTCTGGAATGGGGTTACTTCGCTTATTCGAATACTAAAACTTACGTGTCTCCCGGCTTAAAACAACACCATATACAATCTCTTAGAGAAGATATAGAGTTACATTTGAAATGTATAGTAGAAGTTTATGAAGAACCCCTGCTCCCACAAACATCACATTTTTACCCATTATCCTTTAGTTTTAGAAAAATGGGTCCTCTGATTCATACGTGGGCAATGAGATACGAGGATTAGCATCGCGAATTTATCAGGGATGTTTCAGTCATCAATAATTACAAAAATATATGTAATGAGTATTAAATGGGAAGGTATGACATTTGAGAATGAAATTATTTGTGATCCACTATGTAATTTAAGTTTTGAAGATTTAGATTTAAGTGCACAGAAGTTTTTATCTCAGACATTTGATAAAAATAAAATGCCTCAGGTATTAATAATAAAAAAATTTAATTTAAATATGGATTTTTTATAGGCCAGAATTTATGTTAAATTTAAGACAGGAAAACGGAATTCTTACATTCGGACAAATAAAAAAAAATATCTTATCGGCAATGAAATTTACTTAAGTTTTAGAAATTTTTGTCAGTAAGAAATTTAATTCCATCTTAGAGTTGTATGAAATTTCTTCAACAGAATATTTAGAAGTAGTTGGTTTATATAGCCTGAAAAATTTAAGACCATTTGAAGTCCACAATATACATTCGAAAATGTTTTTGTTAATGCCCTGTGAAATAATAGAATAAAATTTAATTATACTTATATATAAATTTAGTATTACTTATATAATTTATATAAATAAAACTTACATTTCTATTTAAATAATTAAATTGGGTTTTTATTTCAGCACTCTACAAAATTATACTCATTTTAATAAATATCAAATTTCACAGATTTCGGTAGAATTTCTTCTAAATTTTACTTGAAGAGGACTATGCATGGGCTTATAATTTTGTTGACCACTGTACGTTTAAAAAAAACTCCCGTTGGTTTTATACAAAAATTTACTAAATTCATTACATTTTGGTTTGTATTCAATACCTTTTGAGCATTAAAATAACATTTATGGGCTTATTTCAATACCAAAAAAGTATTAAATCCAGTACAATTTTGCCTTGGATTCAATGCCTCTCTGGCATTAAAATATCAGTTATGGGTTTATTTTAATACCAATAATGTACTACATCCAATTCTATTTTGGCTTAACTTTAATTCTAGTTATTATTAAATCTATTTCGGTACACGGATAGATCCAAAACCATTTTAGTTTTATTTTTAAAACCATGAAATGTATTGAAATTAGTCCCATGGTTTGTTTTTCAGAGATAATCTTTGAATAAATTTCCCTCTCTTTGATAAAACCAGCACGGGTTTAATAATATACTTTCTGGCATTGTGCCAAATTGGTATTAAAAGTAAACTAACATTTTTACAGTGCAAATAGATAGACACCTCTCTTCGAATAAATTGAATCCTGCAAAGCATTAGCGTTGGTGACAAAATAGATCCTTAAAAAATGTGTAATGATACATAATAATACTAAAATACTCCCTTTCTTTCGTCCACCTCTTTTTCCCCGTTTTTAGGCATCATTAAGTTGCTACAAGGTTTTTGCAATAGCATGCCAAAGATTTCCTTAGCTCATTTTTTATTGGAGATAAAGTGACGAAAGGACTAATGGTGGAGAGTTAAAGTGTAACTACGAAAAGTTAAGCTTTTAACAACGTGCAATACAGCTTCGGACTCCAAAGTAGTAATTCATCCAGATTTTACACCACAAAGACTCCTTTTGACCCTTTAACTTTTTAGCCCAAATGAAAAGGCCTCAAAACATGCTGGACCATTATTATGGTCAGCGAAAATGATACCCACGAAGTCCACTTTGAAATAAATACCACTGCTACTCTCTTGCAGGAAAAAGTTTTAAGTTTCATTTCAAACAATTGAGTTTCATCTGAATTACCAAAACGCACATTTGCAATATAAATATAAACCGTGAACTCATCCACAGCTCAGAAGAATGTTCATAGAAAACAATTTTATTTGCATTATTTTTGTCCCACAATGTGTCATTGAAATTCACCCCAAATATTTTATGCTCGTTCCCACCGCATTTTAAATGAGTTATTTTAGTCGTATATTCTTATAAGCATTAATTTTCATAATTATCTGTCGGCGACAACGCGCTGTCCGCTGTCCGCTGTCCGCTGCTTGTTGTATGTCTGATCTGAAATTTTCATGTCAACAATGCCAATCGCAATAAGTTATGCTAATTTAAAATAATTAAACTATCCTCGAATGGAAGTTGATCGTCAACGCTGGTAGTTTGTAAAGAGTGCGAACCTCACCAAAGTCCCTTAAACTGCCGCGAAGATAAAGATCGCGTTACCCATGCAATACGTAGATATGTACAAATATAAGGTATATCAACTGGCGTGTAATAAGCAGTTGACAATGATGATCCATGACACTCACGCATGTCACCTGAGACAAAATGTGAAGGTGGTAATGGTGGATGAAAATTCAGGTAACACTTGTCACGTAAGCGAGTTCATATAGGAAAATGTTCCTTTGGGGAATGAACCTGAGAGTCCACTTAATTACTTGAAAATATGTAGGTGAAATTAATTTTTTCATGTTTCTACTTACGGACGTGTATGTACATACATACATATGTGTTTGTTAACAATACTGCTTCAAGTGCACTCATACATATGTACATATTAAACAGATATTTGTTATGCAATAACTTCAAAGTGGTTACCGACTCCACTCTCTGCCCCTGCCAAATCATTAGTCACTACACGGGATATACTCTCCAACAAATGTCTCTGCATCTATGCGTTGTTGTACCCAGCAATCAAAGCAACTAGTTTAACTACCTTATAACTGGTATCAATCCCAAGCCTTATTGTACATAGGTTAGCTTCAGTTTGGGGCAGATGCCCAGTTCAAGAACAGTTCACTTGAACATTTTTTGTGTCCGTTGGGTTAGTGAATTCTCCAACGTTGACTTTGGCTTTCAATTATTTAGCGAATATATACGTTGTAAGGATGAAGTTTCGATTATATGTCGAGTACGACCTCGCCGAGATATTTACACTTCGCCCTCGCAAAGGCTGATAAGCTGAGCATAAGGTAAAGGGATGATTCTACCTTGTCACGCAGCTGGAGCTATTCCAGCCACACCTCATGCACTTCCATTAACCAGCGCCCTTATAACACTCTTATTCCCATAGATGGATGTACTTTACTAAATAATAAAATTTCAGCCGCGATCTTGCAGACAAGAATTGACCAAAAAGATCTCGATACCTGTGATGAGGTGGTATCAGCCCAGCGTTTTCTGAACGAGGTGCACCTGACCAGAAGCAGAGGTTAAGTAGCCATCGGAGTTTCAAAGTGTCTTCTAGCAGTCAAGTTCAGTTTGAAAGCGCGTGCTCATGCCATGAGATTAACCTGGCAGTTACCACGGATATCATTACACCCTGGCACCCAAGCAATTGTATTCAAAAAGTATTTCGATGCTACAGCGAGTGAGGTCAAGCCCACTACCTAATGATAGTAGATCCAAGCCCGTTGATAGGCGCCTAAATATCTGACTAAATATAAAATTTCCTAAAACTTAAGATGAAGCGTTGAAAAGCATCACATATATCACAACCTTAATAGATATCTTGGCAGAATACATCAGAGAACAGGTTCACCATACTCCCGTCCCATATAAATTACCCAACCCATTCATTTCTTGAGTGGTGAAACTGGCAATAGAAGAGGAAGGCGACGCACATCAGACTTTCATGTTAGGAATGAAGTTCGTTTGTGCAAAATTCAAACGTTTTTTGATCGAATCCGATATATACTGCTCGGCAAACCGACGTCGAACGTTCGATCGAACATTAAGGGCCCATTACTGATACTTAGCATAGACTTGAATTGGCTTGAGAACTGTCACTTACGGTTCTGTTAAATGAAAATAGCATGTTACTGATTACTCAAAACTTAGCAACACTTAACTTGACTTAGAAGTCTGTTGAATTTTGATTTTATATGTAAGTTCTAAGTGACGTTTACATTTTGAGATGCCATTTGTGTGTTTCCATTTCATTTTGACATTTTGTCATACAAATTGACATTAATTTAAAAATAAATTTCAACGCCGATTATGATGCCAGATTGTATGCGCCAAGTGGAGTATAATCGTGGCTAAGTTGTCAAGTTTACGCCAAGTCAAGTCAAGTCTATGCTAAGTATCAGTAATGGGGGCTTTTGTTCTGTCCTTTTTATTTCGAATCCAATTTCTCTTTTCGAGAATAGAAATAGGAAGAACTAACATTCCCCAAAACTGTGGATATGTGGCTGGTAAAGTATGGCCTTTTTCGGAATAGTTGTAAAATAGTATTCCTAGTCTGGTGTATCACAGCATGCATATGTATGATTGTGTTTAATTCTACGCTCTAGACCGATTATGTGTCAAACAAGTTTATATTAGAAAGTCTGTAACAAGAAGATGATCTACCATAAAAATGAAAAATGTTCCATGTGCAAGGCGTGCGTAATCGAGCATTTGTGATGCAATGTAAACACCGACGACCCTCCATACTCGATATATTTCATCGTTTAATCAAAAACACATAGATGTGAAAACATACATACAAACCTATGTCGTAACTCGGCTTTAAATATATTTTAGGCCACAGTTGTGGTACAACTCCTGCGCGCCGCCTGCTCGATTATGGGACACCAAACTGACACAATTAATTTTATTTCGTTTTTGATGAATTCGTTCCAGTTTATTTAAACGTGTGATCGTATGTGAATTTGGTATGCCGACGCGATCAGCATCGCACATAACTGCGGAAATGGGCGAGCACCAAAGCAAAGGAGATGGCTTGAAACAATATGAAAGGACAAAAAATAATAAAGCGCTGCTGGTTCTGCACACATGTGGACTAAATATGTACATATGTATACAGGTAACTGGCCATATATGGATGTATGTTTGTTAAAATTCTGAAAATTACTTTTGGCTATCTAAATGTGGCATGCAATTGGAATATATGGGAAACAAAACATAATATTAGATATACATACATATGTATGTACAAAGGTTTGAGCACCCGCATATGTATGTATATGTTAATGGCCTTCTTGCAATGACGCAATGTATCTTTGGTGGCAAAAAATCGTCACAATATAGTAAATTACTTTACAATAGCAGTACTAAATCCTTCCACGAATCCTTTCGCCCTACTAAAGATAGCGACAACTTGCTAAATTTCCAAAGGAAAGACGAAATGCTAAAGGACCTTGCGTCACCAACAACAAATTACCCGTACAGTCATTGGTCCTGCACAAACATTTCACAGTAAATAACAATAAAGCGGATGTGCGAAGTACGCTCGTGTTGCAAGTTCCCTGGGCGAACAAGCGATATTTTCAAAAACCAAATTCGTAATGACGTCGACAATGATTATTGTGAACGACGCCGCTAATGTCAGCGAGAAACAACATATTTACATACAGACATATTCGTAGTTGCTGAAAGATCAGTGATATCCTTATCGCTAATGGCACCATTGATGCGGTATCCTCTTTGATTTAGATTCCTTGTTGAGTAACATTTGTACGCAAATATATGCGGACATACAAAATATAGAGCGATTAGATTGTTTGGTTAACCTTGTCGCGCATTGTTTGTTCCATTTCCGATTTTGTAAGTCAAATAATGACACAGAAAATGACATCGCCAAATTAAACACCAAACAAGCAATTTTCCATGGAATCCACACAAATTTGTGATCCTAATTGTATATACATATGTACATACAACACTTACAATATATACGTACGGATGTAGGAAGATTTCTTTCACGGAAAATTTGTACCTATTTTTGAATTTAAATAAATAATAAATACATCCATTTGTACATACATTTGTTGCTAAATTAAGATTTAGTTACCCGCATATTTTTTTTTCAAATAAAACATTACTCTTGCCCTATATATGTACATATGTATAAGGCAAATTAGTTGAATTTTTGTTAAACCTCAGGCGGTCGAAAAATACAGATTTTAAAAAAAGGTTATTAGAGAAGCTTTTCTGAAGAGAAATTTCCCCGGTAATGCCATACTTCTGAGCGCTAACCTCAAAATCGAACATAGATACATCATATTGACTTCTTCTTCGGATTCATTATCTCGTCGAGAGCTGTACCAAGATACCAGGAAAACTATGCTGTCGGCTGGCAATATGAATGGTTGACTCGAATAACGTTGCAAAGCACCAATTCCAGTGCCAATTGACTTCTTTAAGTTTACCAATTGTATTCTTGTCCTTCATTGCTCAGATATTCATTGTACCAATATCATATTTTCCACCATACGTCATAACTTATGATAACCACGGGATTCGAGTCACCCATTCACATTATAGCTTCACTAATTAAAGACAGATATAATTTTCCCTCACTTGAAAACAATTATTTTGATTTAACCACTTTTTTCTTACAATTTAAATAATTTAGGGGGTATTATTTTGATTATATTGATTACCCGGAAAATATAAACTGGATCTTCTGGCGTCACATGCTTATAAGTTAGGTCTCGCCAGTAACAGTGGATGTAGGAGGTGCGAACTGCTTGAAGAAACGTTTGACCATGTTCCGTCTTCGTGTCCTGCGCTCGCCAGGTCAGGATCCAGCTAGGAGGAGCGGCAGAGTTGCCAGATCTCGAGGCAAGTATTAAGCTAGCTCCAAGAAAACTTTTAGTATTTACCAAGAGGACGGAGTTGTTTTGTGTAAAAAAAAAGGCAGTCGGTTCTATGTACCGGGGCGACTCGGGATTTTTTCCAACCAAGGACTGTCATTTCAGTGTAACCCCATTTAATTTGTTGCGCCCCTCCCACTAATTGTCATCCTCCCAGCAGCTCCTTGCAGCGGGACTGCTCCATATTCTCTTGCTCCGGGAAGGTATCGAACCCAATCCGGGTCCGTCTCCTGACCCCGGTCCTGAGAAATGGTTTTGCTGCATCTGCCGGAAAAGAATCTTTTTAGGACGGTCATACTCTTGTCAGTGTGTCTCTGGGATGGTTGCATCGGACAGGTTGTTCTGGGCTAGATCCCAAAATCAGACGTCCACGTAACTTCTATACATTTTTGTGGCTCCTTACTGTTCACGCCCTAGAGCGTCCCGTAGTCTACGCCTTAGCGCCGCCCCCTACCTTCCAGCAGCACCACTGGCCAGTAAGCCACAAAAAGTACCCGCTGCTGCTCGCGCCCCACGGCGCCCCAACTCATATGGCTGGTCCCACTCATACCTACAATCTCCGTAGTAGAGTCGGGAGCAATGCAGAGCATCAGCCCCTGCTCCCCGTCTTCTCCCCCCCCTTTTTTTCCGGCAGCAATCGTGTAGGTCAGGGAAACAGACTCTTAGTCCCTACCTCCCATTTGCACCGTTTGCCAGCATAGAATATATATGTTTGCGATAGCCGCCCAATGCAGCTCCTGCCATAGACGGTGCCACTTTCCTAGATGTTCTGGTCTCCGCGACGGCATCCCCCCGACGGGTTTCATTGCGCTATGTTGCCTGGCCGCATACCCAAATACACCGGGTATCCCAATGCTTACCCAAGGACGTCCAGTCCCAGGGCCACAACAGCAGTTGCGTCCTAGCCTTCCACAACACAGCCGTAGTCATACGTCACTTACTCCCAGAGTGACGACGTCTCCCTCATGCACTTCAGAATTCTGCAGTTAAACTGTAATAGATTAACTGGGAAGATCACGGAGATAGTCGATTTCATGAAGCGGCACAACATCCGCATTGCTGCGATTCAAGAGACTAAACTCGCAGCAAGATCTGCTCTGCAGACCTGTTCTGGGTATAATGTCCACAGAAAAGATCGCGAGAGCGGAAATGGAGGCGGCCTCGCGTTTATCATACACCACTCTGTGCAATATCATATATTTGATCCCGACAACGGCCGCGGGGACAGTGTCTTAGAACGTCAAGGCTTATCTGTCCGGTCAGGCGATTCAAACCTAGAAATCATCAACATCTACATCCCTCCTGCCACCTGTTGCCCCAGTGGATACCGGCCTAAAATCACATTATTTTAGGCGATTTCAATGCCCATCACGATCTATGGCATTCGAACTTGCGGGCGGACAGTAGGGGTGAAATGTTGGCGGATCAAATAGAAGAAACGACGTTCTGCACAATAAACGGAGACGCCCCCACATGTATGGTAGGAAGCTGTCACAGTTCGCCGGATATATCAATCGTGAGCACAGAACTCCTAAACTGCGTCAACTGGCAGCCGATGGTAACATTGGCATCCGACCACCTGTCTATACTTATTTCGCTCGAGTGTACCGCCGACTTCATCGTCACAGAAAAACGCACTTTCATAAACTTTAAAAAAAGAAAGTGGGACGAATACAAATCCTTTACAGACAACCGCTTTGCTGCCCTCCCTATCCCAACTGATGCCCGCCAAGGGGAGCGTGCGTTCCCCAAGGTCATTGAATCCGCCTCGGCTCGCTTCATTCCCGCCGGTAGAATTCCCGAAATTCGGCCCCACTTTCCGTCGGAGGCCGCAAATTTAGTGAGAGAACGTGACCTTATAAGGCAGCTTGATCCCGGCGACCCCCAAATAAGGGATATAAACCAACGCATCAGATTGCTTGTGGATGAACACAAGCAGGGCGAAATGGGAGGAGCACCTAAGCGGTTGTGCCCTCTCTGCCGGTGTAGGAAAACTTTGGTCCACCGTAAAATCCCTATCGAATCCATCTAGGCACAATGACAAAGTTTCCATCGCCTTTGGCGATAAAGTGCTGTCGGATTCGAAGGAATGCGCGAGCGCTTTCTGCCGACAATATATAATGCATTCTACGGTCGACAAAGATAGACGTCAAAGAGGTCGAGGATGCCATCGGTCATGCTAAACCATCCAAAGCAGTGGGCCCAGACGGCATAGCCATGCCGATGCTTAAAAGCCTAGGGAAAGAGGGTTTCAAATATTTAGCACATGTCTTCAACCTGTCTCTTTCCACCTTTGTCATTCCCGAAAAACGGAAAATGGCCAAGGTGGTCCCGCTACTAAAGCCTGGGAAACCAGCTAACATAGAAGAGTCATATCGCCCGATATCTCTCCTATCGCCAGTAGCCAAGACAGTTGAAGTCATTTTGCTCCCCTACTTAAAGCAAATTTGCAGCCAGCCTGTCATCAGCATGGCTTCAGAAAACTCCATAGCACCACCACCATGCTAAATGCCATTAGCACCCAGATAAATTGCGGTTTAAATCAAAACCCCCACCATAGAACAGTACTCGTTGCGCTAGACCTATCAAAAGATTTTGATACGGTCAACCATGGCACGTTACTGCAAGACCTGGAAGGGTCTACCCTTCCCCCAGGTCTTAAAAGGTGGACCGCAAATTATCTGGGTGGTCGGCAGGCATCGGTGCAATTTAGAAACGAAACATCAAAACCAAGAAGAATTAAAAAAGGGGTGCCACAGGGTGGTGTCCTATCCCCACTTTTGTTTAATTTCTACATATCTAAGCTACCTTCGCCACCAGAGGAGTTACTATCGTTTCCTACGCCGATGACTGCACAATAATGGCCACAGGCCCAGGCCCACAGATCGATGAGCTTTGCAACAGAATAAACGGCTACCTCCCTGATCTCTCCAGTGTGACGTTTGATCAGGATCTATATTTTGGTGAGCATGCAGCCGCAATTGTACCGAAAATCCAGAGCCGTAATAAGATCCTTAAATCCCTTGCTGGCAGTACTTGGGGAAAAGACCGCTCATTACCACATACAAAGCAATTGGCCAGTCGACTGCATGCTACGCGTCCCCTATATGGTCGCCAATCCTAAAAACTACTCACTGGAAGAAGCTACAGGCCTGCCAAAATACTGCTCTCACAACCGCCACGGACTGTCTTCTTATGTCCCCAGAACGACCATCTATATAATGAGGCGAGAATACTCCACATCAGGTAGAGAAATGAGATGCTAACCAAACAGTTCCTGTTGAATAACCACAAACCTGGGCATCTTGACAGACATCTGATTGATGAGCTAACACCGCCTAGGGGCTTAAGGAGTCATTTCCGTACGCATTATGAGGAAATACGGCACCTGAGATCTCAGCCGTATGAAGCAAAAAAACACAAGCAGCTCCTAAGTGAACTTCACAAACAGGCGTCGGACCTTTATGCCAGGAATTGCCCGGTGAATCCAGTACTCAAAACTTGCGGAAGAGGAACGCATATTCCCCAGGGAAGCGGAGTCACTCTAGCTCAACTTCGTTCTGGATACTGTAACAGGCTAAACTCTTACCTATCCGGAATCAACCCCGACATACAAAATGTATGCCCCGCTTGCAATGTGTTCCCACATGACACCAACCATCTCTTTAATTGTAATGTGGAACCAACGCCTCTAACACCCCTTTCATTATGGTCCACCCTGTTGAAACAGCAAGTTTCCTTGGACTCCCGTTAGAGGATATTGATGATAATTTGTGATCGGTCGCACCTATTAGGTGGGCGAAGCACTGCTACAACAACAACAACGGAGTTGTTTTGTAACAGACTTAGTTGGTATGTTGGGGTTTTTCTCTTATTATGGACACATTCAGTCTGTGTGAGGTTTTTGATTGGCCGGTCAGTTCAACCTAACCTAGGTTGTAAAACGTTGACCTGCCCGTAAATTGACTTGCATTATCTTCCTGCTTCTCGCTCCGTTGCACATCAGTCATCCGCTTCTTCCTCTTCATATTTCCTCAATATCATATATTTCATAATATGGTTAGTCCATTTCTTTATTACTTTCCTTTTACTTAAGCTTTTTTATCTCCCTTTCCTACTCCTAATTTTAAAACATAAAAACGCTATGACATATAAAAGAGAGATGGTCCAAATAGGTTCGGAGGAATAGGACGTTTACCTTTATATACAGCAGGTGAAGAAAGGTGAAATCATTTCGAAAACACGCTCACCTTTTTTACTCAGCCGCCCTTCTGTCCTTCCACTAGTCCGTTGAGGCGATAGTTGTGATATCTTCTCCAAATTTGGTACACAAGCTTCTCTACACCCATAATAGTTATATTGGCATGGAAATTGGACCACACCTAGTTTTTTATATCGAAAATTAATATAAATGAAACAAGTAAAGACTTTTAGCAAAGACCGATAAAATGAGGTAATTGGAATTTTTAAAAGTTTTTACAGAAAATTTTACAGACGTATTGTATCGCCGCAAAGTGGTGGTTACGTACACGGTTAGCACACCGAAGATCATGGTTTCAAGTCTCGGGGTCGACAATACCACTGTATGCCCTATCCCTCCAATTTCTAAAATAAATTCAAATAACAACAAGACGTGAGTTTGTAGAGAAAATCAGCCTATATTTTCTTTGGAATAAACAAAAGTGCAGGAGCCAACAACTTGTCATAGAATACTTCAGGCATATTGTACATAGAACAAGAAACAAAAGTATGCATGGGTACACAAACACTCTCTTCCATATGCACCACCCACCAAACATATTGAGTCTTATGTAAGATGTATTTCATTTGGCCTAAAGTTTTATAGCATTGTCCTTAAGTGGGGGTTAAGATACTTGGCTTGGATATCATACGTGGTTCCAGGCTCTGGATCAGGGACTGGTATCAGTCTTAGACCGGCCATAGTGACGAATTGTCACACGTGATTAGTTATCACGTCCTGCACGAGGTGCCCTGCTTCTACTGATAATGGCGGATCTAAAGAGGACAACTCGATAAAACCCGCTCCCCTGAGTCATTGTGCCGAGCTCAGGGGAGGTAGGACCCTGTTAAGGGTCAAGATCGGTACACAACAGTGACGAACTGGATTGTTAGGGATTTTGAGTTTGACTCTGTTTTGGACTTGATGACTTTGGGCTGGTAGGTGCGGTATTCTGCCATCTTAGTAGGTCGGGGGTGAAACCTTACCGAAATGGTTGGTAGGCTAATGCTGCACCTGCCCACGTCCCGTTAATACCGTGGCGGGCCTCAATGTACGTTCCGGCTCCGTCGCCGTTAATTGGTGGTGTAGGTGCGGTTGAAAATGTTCCCGCTTTGCGTCCGGTCTGGCTCTGAACGCATTACTCATAAGGTAATGCGTCAACCCTCGCGTGGCCTCCCTGCATAGCATAGATTACCACGAGACCGTTGAAGGGTGACTACACAATCGGCTCCGGATAGCGGCCTTGAGGGGGGACTTTTTAGAATGGACAAGACTAACACGAATCCGCCAAGTGTGGGGTGCGGAAGAAGAGCGGTTTTGATGGAAATCCGTCAAATCAATCTTCAGCACTCTAAGGCGGCTTCCGCAAATTTGGTGCTCTGCCTTGAAAAAGGCGAAGTGGATATAGTCCTTGTCCAGGGCCGTGGCTGAGTAGTAACGACAGAAAGATTTATGGATTAAAGACTGGAAAATTCAACACCTTGGTGCATGGGGAGGCAGGTAGGCCTAGATCCTGTGTGCTTGTTAAAAAAGAGATTAAAGCTTTTATTCTATCTAATTTCAGTAATGCTGACGTAACCACGGTCTGCCTCGAGCGAGGCAGTAACGAAATGTGGGTGGTCTCAGCGTACATGCCCCATGCGGACGTAGCGGGACCACCACCTGCGATACTGGGCGAAATCACCGCTGAAACAAGGTGGAGAAGTGTTGGCGTGATCATCGGTGCCGATGCTAATGCCCATCATAGCATCTGGGGAAGCTCGGATACCAACACTAGAGGTGAGTTTTTATTTACTTTTATTGTAGATGAGGGGCTTTGTATATGTGATAGGGGGAATACGCGACGTTTATTACTGCGGTAAGGAAGGAGATCCTGGGGCCCTATTCAGTAACTATGAGTTTTGAAATGTACATTTTCCTTTCATACAAATTATATGAAGAAAAAGTGTACATTTTAAAACTCACAGTTACTGAATAGGGCCCCAGGACCCCATCCTGGTTAGTAGAGAACTGGAAGGTCGGATATCGGACTGGAGGGTTCTCAACGAGCACTCCTTCTCTGATCACCGATACATTCAGTTCTCGGTGAACGAAGAACGTCCCGGTAAAATATCTTTTAGGAACCCTAAAAGTACTAACTGGGACTTGTATTGTAGGAAGCTGGGAGAGCTGTTGCCTGCGGCACCTACCGTTAGTTCGGACCTGTCCGAATCCGAGATAGACGTTCTGGTAGAAAACTTCAGCTCGGCAAGCAATAGCGCCTTTCAACTGTCCTGTCCATTGAAAACTTATCAGGGGGAAGGGCAAGCCGCCCTGGTGGTCAGATTCTCTTGACGACCTAAGAGCGTCCCGTCGGCGGCTCTTCAACAGAGACAGGAGGAGTAAATTACCCTCGGACTGGGAGCTCTATAAGGTGAGTCTGAGAATTTATAAATATGAAATAAGGATAGCTAAGCGAGATTAATGGCGAAGCTTCTGCGAAAACGTAGAAGGCTGCAATGAATCCGCGAGGCTTAGAAAAATACTCTCTAGGAATCCCGCTCCTCTGGGGTATCTGAGAGATGATGGTGGGGACTGGTTGATGAGTAGCGAGGAGTCCCTAAGGCTTTTACTGGACAATCCTTTTCCCGATGTCCCAATTGCGCAGGGATCTTCGCCTGCATGGTCGGCGGCCGTTGGCCATGCAGAAGTGCCTGGCATTCCAATACGGGAAAGTCAAATAACCTGGGCTATAGAGTCGTTCAAGCCCTATAAGTCTCCGGGCACGGATGGAATCATTCCTGCGCAGCTTCAAACGTCTTTGGGGATTTCCTGCCGCTGGTTGGCCATCACCTACACTAACTACCTCAGGCTTAACTTGGCACACGGTTAGGGTTATTTTCATTCCGAAGGCCGGCAGAAGCTCTCATGTATCACCTAAGGATTTCAGGCCAATCAGTCTCTCGTCGTTTCTTCGTAAGATGTTTGAGCAGTTGATTGACCTGTACCAACGGGAAACGATACCTCGGGGTCACTGTCGGCTTCACAGCATGCGACGGAAACGGCTCTCCATTCGATTGTAGAGCAAGGAGAGGGGTCCCTAGAACACAAAGAGTTTGATCTGGGTGCCTTTCTAGACATCGAGAGGGCTTTTAACAATGTCTTACCTGGGACAATCGAAAGAGCTCTGGTGGGTTTAGGAGTCGTGGCGGCTCTGGTTGAATTTATTAGCAAACTTCTATGCGGCAGAATTGTCGCAGCGGAGTGGGGAGGGGCCATAATTGAGAGGAAGGTGTGCAGGGTGCACACCACAGGGTGGTGTCCTATCTCCTCTGCTCTGGGTTTTGGTAGTCAACGATCTTCTTGTGGAGCTGGCAGCCAATGGTTGTCGGGTGGTTGCCTATGCAGATGACCTCGCTATCCTAGTCAGAGGCAAATTTCTGGGCACCCTTCGCGAAGTTATGCAGGGCTACCTGGATACTGTGGCTAGGTGGGCGTCAACCCGCGAAAAACGGAATTCGTTCTTTTTACAAGGAGATATAAGATGCCCGATTTCAGAACTCTATTGCGTCCGAATTCCCGATGGTACGCCGTCTGGATCTGCTACCCCAAATGTGCAGTTTTGCTGCCTTGGAGGGCGCCGCCTCCAGGTGTTCGCCAATGCCTTACCCTTGGAATCTACGTGGCGGTCTCCTACGCCACACTTATTCTTCATTAAAAAACTTGACTCACTTTTACTTTTAATATAATTTTATTTAATAACTTTTAATTGCGTTTTAAGATAACCGTATACAAGAATTTTATTTTAAATTGAATTCGAACACTCTTGCAGAAACGTCTGCAGTATTAGGTTGGCAAAATTATAATGATGGCGGTGAAACATGAAAGTGCCGATGTCACTCTTGCCACTCGTCATTTTCATGTTTCACCCCACATATATCGTACTCTCTCTTACATACTATATTACAATGGCCCATGACGTATTATGCTGTATTTTATTCCTTCTGTTTTAATATTCACAATTAAATACGTCATTGTGAGCGACACTATTGCGATGTTACCAGATAGTTTATGAAAAGGTAATTTGGGGGATTTTATCCTCACAACTCCCTCGATTGGAGGGGTACCGTTGGTACTTTCTGATAGGGTTGAAATATTTGGGGATTGTTTTGGACAAGAAACTGTCCTAGAGACCCAATGTGGAAGATCGGGCCAGAAAGGCCGCCGTTGCCTTGTACTGCTGCAGAGGGGCCATCGAAAGAGATGGGGACTCTCGCTAGGAGTAGTACACTGGCTTTATGAGATGGTGGTCAAAGCGATTCTGCTATATGGGGTGCTGGTCTGGTGGAAAGCACTGCACATGGCGAGCACCTCCAAAATGTTAATGTCCGTGCAACGGACGGCGCTGATCGGTATCAGTGGCGCTCTCAGAACAACACCTACCTTGGCACTGAACGTCATGCCTGAACATATACCTAGTAGATATTGCGGGAAAGGCGGCCGCGGCAAGGTCGTTGGTCAGGCTTCGTGATATGGGCTATGTGGGCTTTCTGACTGCGGACACTCTAGCCTTCTTACCAGTTTCGACTTTATCTCGGACAGAACGGACTATTGTATGCCGATAACTGCTCCCTATACAACCTTCACCCCAGTCATTCCACCGAGAGAGGAGTGGGGAAGAGGAATTATCTGGGGCATGGGACCGGTTAACTTGTTCACGGATGGGTCGAAGCTGGACAGAAAGGTTTGTGGGGGGGGTCTTTTGTCAAGAGCTAAATGTAAGCCGCAAGTTTAAGTTGGCTGATCACTGCAGTGTATTCCAAGCGGAAGTTGCTGCGATTAAGGATGCGGTGGATGGAATGCTATTCAGTGCTACTACGGTTAGGGAATTTAACATCTACTCTGATAGCCAAACGGCTATCAAGGCCTTGAGCTCAACTACAGTGCGATCGAGAGTGGTCTGGGAGTGCTTGACCTCGCTTTGCGATTGCATCGAATTATTTTACAATTAAGATTATCTGGGTCCCGGGGCATAGTGATATCTCGGGTAACTGTCAAGCGGATCTCTTAGCCCGCATCGGTACAACTGAAACCGGATGAAGATGGCTGTAGGGATTTCGGGACTCCGCTGTCCACCTGTGGATTGCTCCTCCATAGCTGGGCCTCGAGTCAGCTCAGCAAACGTTGGGCGGACACCACGTCTTGCAGGGTAGCAAGATCTTTCTGGCCGAATGTGGATCGCAGGAGATCTGCTGATATAATTGGGTTCACTGAGGCTCACCTATCAATGGTCATTGGGGTTTTGACAGGGCACTGTCCATGGGTATCAATGCGGTACGTCTCAATATACTGGAAACTCCATCCTGCTGCAGCTGTATGGAGGATATGAGGTGGAATCACCAAATCATTTATGCTGGATTGCCCAGTTTTTGCCAGAACTAGGCGAAAGTATTTCGGTCGCGACTCACTAGGATCTCCCGAGGGATTTATACAAGGTTGAGATTGGTATCATTCGGAGCTTTATCGTTGCTACCCAACGATTCTCTAAGTAGATAGATCTAAGTCACTATTATTTTTGGTGTATGTGGTATCACAACGGACCTTCGTGTTTTCCAAGTGAGCTATCCTTATCAGGGCAGCTACCACCTAACCTAACCTTAGGCCTTAAGTAAATATGGAAGGTCCATCAGTTTTATGAAATATTTCTTATTATACTCCTTATTTTTCTGGCCTTATGTCATCAAACTTTCAAACGTGTCACTTTAAAGCCTAAGCTTATGGCCAGAATATGTACGACGCCGTGACACTTTGCGTCGAAATCACTCACATTCACCACTGTATAATGCGAAAAATTTTGCAAAGGCACTCAGATTTACTGTCACCCACAAAAGTGAGGAAATACTCTTATATCATTCGAATTTTGGTTCACACAAGAAAAATTGCTCGTTGCGTTTTACATAATTCGCCCCTTAGTTATTAAGTCAGTTTTGCCTGAATCACACATCTGCATACGCGTTTACAGTATGCATACACCCGCAGGCAAGGTGTGCTCGGACACATTTCAGCTGTATGACAACAATAAAGGATTCCGAACTCTAGCCTTAAAAGGTACATACACAAAGTTAATTAAGTGTACAATGATTGTATTGTTTTAGTTTTTATTATTCTGATATTGATTAGAGGTCGGAAATATTCCTAGCCTTTCCTAGGTATAAGAAATGTATGCGCGAAAAAATTCACCAGTCGGATGCAGCCAAGTTTATAGAGCTTCAAATATATATAATTTGTGGGAGACGTTTCAATTTGCAATATTAACTTATTTAATTAATGGCGTACAATACAAGGGATTTCTCTTAGAAACAACTTGAATAATACCTTAGTTTGGCACCATAGACTAATCGTTCTTACAGACAAAATGTGGCTTAGGCTATAAATATAATATATAGAAAAATCGAGCAAGAGATCGGAAAATTTAAGAGTAAAAACAAAGTTCGTTGCTTCAAAGGGTGGCAATTTTTTTAACTTTGAAATTGAGTGATGTGTTATGAGTGACGCGCTCTATTGTATACATACGTACATATGTATGTATGTTATCATCAGAGAATGTCACCTAACTTCTGTATTCCTATTTTGCTTCATAAATCATTAAAGTTTAATTTTTATTTAAACGAATTTTGATTGTTCGAAATCCAACATCATTCCAGTTAAATGCACATTTTCATTGTTTTCTTTTCCTTACATTTTTCATACACATTTCCGCTTCCTGTTGTTCCCAATATCGCCACACTCTCCCACATGATATCCGCAAGAGCATGTCGACTCTAATTCCGTTCTTAGTTGGATGTGCTATTCACACATATTTGCACGTACACATGTACGTCAACACATACACATGTCCTGTTTGCACCGGTTGCGCTTTTGTTGTTTGGCTTTGTGTCGCTTCGCCGCTTTCATTGTGGACACTTTCTGTTCTAGCCTCAGAGATTTAGCTAAAACACCAAACCTATTTCTTGCATGTTTATCACCAATCAATATTGGAAACCATTTCCTTGATTAAAAATGTATCCCTGCTTGGTCATGGGGAATGCGGGCGAGGCGTCACCCCCTCCTAAGCGAATCCAATGCCGGTCAATATTTGCAGTTATTGGCAAACAAACACAGCCATGCATGTACATATCACAAACATTAGGCCAGCGCATCCTAAATACAAGAAAGTCGACCCGTTTTTCACCAGAGTTTATAAAAGCTCTTGCATTTCATTGAGAAATCGTGAATCTGATCACCCTTTACATGACAAAAAGCAAAGTAGAAAATAATGATTGTACCTTACAGAACGTCTTAGCACAGCATTTAAAAAAAATGTTTAATATAATGAGCTGTATTTCATTGCAAAAACAAATTATTAATTTTAGTAGATATACCTCCTTATTCCTCAAATACAATCTTAGTTTTAATAATGATCTTAAAGTATCTGGCAAATGAATTATTTGATTTTGCATACAATTTCATTTACACCTACAAACCGCCCCGGCCTAATACGTATGTATATCTATGCAGTCATATTTTTTCAGCATTAAAATTTGAGGACAAGAATATCCCAATTATTGTAGAATATGACATATAAACGTATGTATGACGTTGGGTGCTATACATATGTACATCAAAATGCATGAATGCAAAATCATAACTAGGGCCCGGATTTCTATGCAGTTGCATATTTTTTTGGTAAGTCACAGGAACTTAAAGAATATACGATTTTTCGAATCAAGAAATAAGTGTAAAAATGGAATTGATTTGTTAGTGCATATTTTTACATATTTTGTCTTTAACGCACATATTTGCATATTTTTTTTATAAAGGTATATTTTATCGCATATTTTTTAGTATTTGGTGAATTTCAGTTAAATACATTTCAAGATTAGTTGGCAACCTTATCGAACATATGTTTTTAGACCAATAATGCATTTGCCAATGCGTATGTGCATATAGTTAGCCTATACTATAGTCTGTGTGTTAGAGCTGCAAAAGTATCGATATAAATATCGATACATCGATACCAGGTTCGTGGTGCGATTATCGATATTTTTTTCTAAATATCGAGTACTTTATTCCCATTTCTTATTCCTTTTTCTAGCGGCGGAATTCCAGCGTCTAAAACTTTGGTAAGACAAATAAAACATGAATAAATAAAATTACATACATTACGTCAGATTAGTGTTTATTTTAGATGAATACCTAACAAGTTGGTGGCTCTGAATATTGAAAAATTCTTACAAAAGTTCAATGTGAAAGTTACGTTATTTTTTCATATTATATACACATATGTATACATGTATTTGTATGTGTAGATATACACGCAACAGAAGACATCATTTAGTTTGAAGACGAAAATTGTGTTGCCAAAAAGCTACGAAGTACAAAGTCAAGCATTTGGACCCCATTTTGACAAAATCAGTGATACTATTGCAAAAAATGTTATACAACTAGTGGTAATACGTCCAATTTGTTTCACCATCTAGAACGATCGCATACAACTGCAAATTTAGATTCACATAGCTCGCCAAATAAGATTATTTTATATGAAAAATATATGAAGATCCATCATCACGTAAAAGGCTTTTGCCAGCACTCTATGGGGTTTAGCCACCGCAGACGTTCGACTTTTTCCCATAGCGGATGACAAAGGGTGTTGTAACTGTGTATATACCCTCGCTTCGCTGTATAAGCTACCATCGCGGACAACTTTGCAGAATGTGTTTTATGATCGTTTCGAAGTTATGAAGACAATATTACATATATATATATTATTATTTACATAAATGTCTGATATATACCTGATATTGCTTTTAAATTGAGTAAGCACTTTTCACTATAACAAAAAATTCGATATATATCGCGATATATCGATACCTCCCTCTTAAATATCGAAAATATCGAGATGCCGAATATCGATACTTTTGCAGCTCTTCTGTGTGTATTACAATAAGGGTAGCGAGAATGAGAGCGACACCTGTACACGTTGCTCACGGCCAGTGTCACTGATATAAATATTTTATGTTCTGCGATTCGTTTTCTTATTTATCTTCTTTTTGAACAAAAAATTGTTGATTCAGACATTTTTTAAAAATGCCTAAAACTAAAACTACTTGGCTGGAACTCTTTCAAAATATGTGAACGAATATAATGAGATATTCGAAAACCGATGGAGGAACTTTATTTTGAAAAATTTGCAATAAAAGAGTTAGCTGTGCAAAAAAGTTTCAGGTTGATCAGCACATGCAGAGCCAGAAGCACGTAGAGCTTTCCAGAAGGCAAGATGAAAAACTTCTCAATGCCTACTTAAAAATACGTGGGCAATAAGAGCAAGTGTTACATGGAGCTTTGCGACTCATTTATTGCAGCTGATATCCCATTATGGAAGTTAACAAACCAGCATTTAATCAAGTTTTTCAAAAAATACACCACGGAATCCATTCCTTCTGAGTCAACTTTGAGAAAAAACTATCGCCATGATATCTATTTATCGCAAATGAGAAATCAAAGGGCAATTGAAGAACTACTTTTTGTGGGTATCAATGATGAATGACTGACATACAAGGTAGAGATATACGCCGCCGATTAAACGCCGCCGCCGCCGATTTTGGTCGTTTTTCGCACGCCGCCGCCGAATGTCAAAAATATCGGCGTGGCGGCGCGGACGTCCGGCGCGTTACTATATTTTTCTACTCGTTTAAGACTGTTTAGGCCATTTATTGTTCATGTCGAAATTGTTCGGATATGTCGAAAGTGGTATCAACCGATGCACATCACCGCCAGTTATAAGAAACTAATTGCGAAATTTAACTCTTTATAACATTCAAAAGTTATTAAATAACAGGCGCTTTCGATCTGAGCTTAATACGGACTTTCCATCACCCAATTCACCAAGTTATTAAAACAAAACTCTAAAAGAAAAGTTGTATATAAATTATATGCTCACTTTGCATTTTTGAAAAAATTAGTAATGAACAATTAATTCAAATAAAATGACCCAAGGCGAACATGTTTTTAAATTGTACTTCAAGAATAAGCGAAATCAGTGATGCAAAACCTTAGTAGGTTCTAGATGGCATAAACGCTCCTTTGAAATTATTTTTACCTCATTACTTAAGTTGAGAGAGGGTTTGAAAAAATATCTTGGCTTACATTCCAAAAATTATGTGTCTTATTTGCGGAAAACTATAATAGGTCTGAAAATCGTCAATTCTGATTATTCACACATTCATCCTTCAACACCCAAAGTCTCCCGGTTGGATATTTCCTAAGTTTGGCGGCCCTATTCAAAAACTAGTCCTTGGAGTGAATCACATTGAGTAAAGCCTATCAAACCAAGTAAATATCACCGACGTTACGCCTCCTTTTACAAAATGTGAATACGTAGGCACATATATTACAGTGAGCTCTTGTTCCTGCGCAGAAGAACACTCAAAGTGTGAACAAAAAGCCCCAGACAGTGGAACTAATGACCGTCCCTGTGATATTACCATAACGTAGGCGGACAGTCGAACTTGTTCTGAAAACTGAAAGCTACGCGGTCCTCCATTAATGAGATCCTAATCGCCCTAGGCCGGAAAACCAGTAGTTAACAACTTTCAATTTAAAATCCCTCGACTTCATTCTAAATTGATTAACGAAGACTATTGAGGTCAATGTGGAACACAACACGTCCTGCAATCTTTGGTCTACATTTAAAAATTTTCACCCAGGGTCCTTGTAAATTTAGTATGTAAGATGCGCCGAGGATTCTACGGATTTTCACCATGACCCCCGAAATGACATCCACTTAGACTGCTTATGATTTCGAGGGCGGCATCTTTGTCCAGAATAGGTCAGTCCCAACGTTTCAAAGTGTAGATCGGCAGCATAGCGCGATATAAAAGCATCCGTTGGAAAGTCTTTGGAGCTACACTAGAGCTTCTAGGAAAGTGACGTCGACGAAGTATGAGTCCCCCCCCCTCAAGTCGATCAGTCCTATAGCTTCTGACTGGCAATGTGTGAGCTCAGGAGGCGTGTAAGCGGATGGTGGTAGGGGATTCCTACTGTCGCACATCCGGAATTTTAGCTCTTTAAAAAACAGCCGAAAAAACTAGAGGCGCCTGTGCACGAGAGTCATGAGTCATAATAGGACTTAATAGCAAACCTAAGCGCCGTATGCGTGACCGCCAAGGAGCGGACAAATGATTTAAAGAACTGTGTTCGCGACGATTATTAGGGGAGTTAACCTAGGTGAAAAAACTACGCTTTTGCACGAGATATGCAGACAAAAGTATGGCTATTTATGTATCTCTATTTTCAGCAGACGACACAGTACCAATCAAGACCGGGGTTAGGTTCGAGCTCTCTGGAGGCCTTGCCCCGAACGAGGGCACAATCCCTTCGCAAGAGCTCCTGAAAATTTTTGAATGGTCTGCGAAAGCATTTTGATGCAAAAACCCCGGATCTTTTCCGTAAGGGCCAACACGTTGATTTCCTTAAATACATATAAAAAAAACTTTCCTAAATATTATTTTTTCAACATAGAAAATCAAGCTTTACAAAGTAAGAGTACCGCGTATGGCGGGGCGCCGCTACGCCCGCCGCCGCCGGTATATAATAGAGCTACGCCGCCGCCGCCGATAAAGTGATCGGCGTAAACCTTTAACACAAGGCCGTTCGTAGAAACATTTAAGTGGAATATTACATCCATACAAAGATGTGAGCTCCAAATTTTTTATAAACGTCATTTGTCTACAACGCACAAATCACTCCACAATTCAACAACAATTTAATAATTCCATGCATTATTGGGCCTGACTCCCCCCCCCCCCCCCCCCCCGAAAAGTCGAAATTCTTTTATATTCAATGACAGCATCCATATATGGTAAAGTCAGCAAAAGCGCTGAAGGTATTTCTCAAAATTATGCCACGTTACTTGTTTGGCAAATGCAATGCATCGAGTGGCCGAAGATGTTAGAACCCGTTTTTAGTGATGTGGAACGAATAATATCTACTGGAAAGAAAATATTTAAAATCTGCTTTGCGTGTTGAAGTGTTTAAAGCATGTTCCCATATCGCCTCTTCCGGCACAGCAATATTCACAAGATGGGGACACCTGGTTCGAGGCGGCAAAATATTATTGCGAAAATTTTAACGAGTTTCAAACCTTTCTTAAAGATCTAAATATATGGCGACGCTTTTTCTTCTATATATTGAACGCAAAAGAGGCAATGGCTTACAAAATTTCACTATTGAACCGCACATTTAGACCCTATATTAATTCAAACTACAGCTTCTTGTCAGATATATATTCGGGATTCGGGAATTCGAGACGTAGGCGTTAATACTAATATTTCAAATCTTGCACACTTCCACATCACAATATGTCATCCAAAAACTGAATGTTAAATCGTCCTAAAATTTGTTTTATCAAAATGGTTAGAGGTTTAAACACTAAACTAACTGACATGTATTGGAAATCGTTAACTGCCATTACAAACATTATCGCTTCTTTAACTGAAACATTGGCTAAAACCGCATGTATTACCTCAGAGGCTTCTTGCCATGATACCAATATACAGAAATGGACCGCTGCTGAACAGAATTGGAGGTGGAGTTTTGCTTGCGGTACATTCTTCTGTACCTTCAGCTGAGGTTAATTACCATTATTGATTCTACAGAATCAAATGCATTAGAATCAATCTCGGAATGGGTGTGTCTATATCGCGGTCTGCTATATCCCACATCTTCTGATCCTCGGTGTATATGGATCATATTTCCCTGCTCAAATTGTTAATTCATTGATGAAGCCCATGATTCGATGATAGTCTCTGGGTGACTTAATCTCCCGCATGTATTATGGACCATATCTGATCAGAATATGTACCTATTTCTTCTAACCTGTCCAACAACGAATTTTTAGCCGAAATAGCTGAAATTTGCCTTAACAGATAAATATAATTCCTAACATGTTCGGGAGGACCCTTGATTTGGTATTTGTCGATGATACATCAAATGTACTTAAGCCGGGCGTGAACTCCGGAATAGTTACTACGAATTCGAAAGAAATTCTCCGAGAGCATTGCTACTAAATACGACTCTAGTTTCAGATTTCATTCGCGAAGGCTATTTTAGTAAACTTAATCAAACTTTATCTACAGTGGGCTTGCCCAAATATGGTAGATATTGACAAAAAATGTTCTGACTTTATACCACCATTTACGGTATTTTGGAAAAAACACGTACCTAAGCGAAAACGTGTTTCTACCGAACAGTCAAATATGGTTCACTAAAGAGTGAGTCCTTAAAAAAACAGAAAATCTCGCTTCTTCAAATTATACAAAAGGTCGGGCTCTCACTCCGATTACTTGCATTACTCTATTTGCGTCATAAATACTTTGAATTAAACAAAAAGTGCTATAATACGTACATCTGTAAGATGAAAAGGAAATAACTTGCAATCCGAAAGCTTTCTATAATTTCGTGAACTCTAAACGTAGGGTTAAAGGGTTTCCCTCTGCTTTAAAATATCAGGGTGATTTGTCTAGCGACGATCAAGATATTGCAACTTCTTTGCACAATTTTCAAGTCCAACTATTCCACTGAATTTATACTTTTCAAATGAATATCCATTTCAGACTTAACTCACTTAACACAATTAATATTCCAGAAATATCTCGATGAAGTTTTTTTCATATTTAACGTCTTTGAAAGAATCTTACAAGTACGGTCCTGATTTAATTCCCACTTGTTTTCTTAAAAAATGCGCTGAACACATTTATCAGCCTCTAACTGATTTATTCAATCTGTCCCTAAAAAGTGGAGTCTTTTCCTTCTGCTTGGAAGGAATCTTTTCTCATACCCTTCACAAAAGTGGTAGTAGGTCGTGTGTAGAAAACTATCGAGGAATAGCAAAGTGTCGGCCATCCCAAAGTTGTTTGAAGCTATCGTTACCAATCAGCTAACATTTCCATTCTACTTTGATTGCAGAACCGCAACCGGATCTGTAAAGGCAAATCTACCATTACTAATCTACTTGAATTCACAACTCATGTTTCTAATGGGATTTAGAGAAAATCTTCACACCGATGTTATTTATACTGATTTCAGTAAAGCATTTGACAAAGTATCCACTCCTTACTTATCTACAAGTGGATCGGCTTGCTTCCAACCTGGTCTCACCCAGTGGATCTCGTCGTATCTCTGCGGTCGAACGCAAAAAGTATTTTTAAAATACTTTTCAAATGTCATCGATGTTCCCTCTGGCGTCCCACAAGGCAGTCACCTTGGTCCAATTCTGTTCTTGCTATTTATTAATGATATCTGTACCACTATAAAATATTCCAAAATCTTAATGTATGCTGATGATGTAAAACTTTTTAGGTCTTATGCGTCTATCGAAGAACGTCCCTTGCTTCAAGCGGATTTAAACTGCCTAGTTACTTGGTGCAACGTAAATTCAATGCCGCTGAACCTCAATAAATGCAAATTCATGTGCCTCTCTCGAAGATCTTTGCCAGCAGCCTCTTACGTAATTAATAATTTTTGTCTTCTATCAGTAAACTATTTTGTGGACTTGGGAGTCACGATAGATGCTAAACTTAGTTTCAACCTTCATATTAATGCTACTGTCAATAAGGCTAGAGGTGTTCTTTCATTCGTGAAACGGTGGTCCAAAGAATTTAGTGACCCTTATGTAACTAAAGCCTTTTCATCACTTTAGTTAGACCGATACTAGAATACGGATCAATAGTCTGGAATCCACAATATCGAGTTCATGCAGATAGACTTGAATCAATACAAAAGCAATTTCTACTTTTCTCTTTAAGGAATTTTCAGTGGGACTCTGCGTATAATCTTCCACCTTATACTAGTCGGTTGAAGCTTATCAATCTTCCAACTCTTGCAAGTCGTAGAGAAATGCTAGGCGTTATATTTATGCTAAACTCCTGAATGGATTGATTTCTAGTCCAATTCTTTGAACGAAGTAAACTTTAACGTCCCATCACGAGTGTCAAGACATTACAAACCTCTTCTTTGAGGCAGTGTAGAACTAATTTCGAATTGAATGAACCTTTCGGTGTTTGTGTCATGATTTTAACACTCATTCTAATTCATTTGATATAACGGATTCACTTTTTACCATAAAGAAAACTGTCTTATCCTATCTTAACTCGTAACATCAAATAAATAAAAATGTTCACTTATTTAACAATGTCAGTATATATATGTATAATTTTATGTAATTTCTAACTGTTATGTATAGTACTCAGCTGATGATTTTTATTCTGTAGCTGAGCAGTTTTAGATCTCGACGCTTAACAAAACCTCCGCCTATCAACAACTCGGCAAAAACAAATCCGTGCGTCATGCGGATGCGCCCCTCGCGCCGGTCGGGCGGGCTTTGGAGGGTTTAATCCGTTGGGTATTATTATTATTATTATTCAAATATAACTGAATCTGGAAGGCAAAAAATCGTTGACTGAACAATTGCATATTTGGAGGCTGCTGTCACAACTATTGAAGGGGTGCAAGGTGAACTGTTGAAAAGATAAGGGAGAAAATTGAAACCGTTCTGCAAAAAAAAATACTGGTTCAGAACTAAGGTATATCCGATGTGAAGTTCAAGGACCAAAGGACTCAGTGACAGCTGTACGAAAGTAGTTATGACCCCCACGAATATCTGCTCACGTACGCCCCAATCACCAGTGTTGAATAGAAAGAAGTTCTCCTTGTACCAAAACATTTTGCGCCAAATAGGGAAGGCTTTAAACTTTGGAATTTTTAAAACGAACAATTTATATATTTAACAATATTTTCCGTTTCTCGTGCTCCCCCTCCGGGCCTCCTTCACACCTCTCGTATTAGCGCTGGCCTGCGCGCCCCCTTGTGCTCCGTGCCCACCTTCCCGGTTTCCGGCGGCCTCTTTTGTCTTTTACGGCGATTGATCTTCGGTGCCCCTCTTTCCCATGGCTT
>JARSSU010046736.1:0-69779 GCA_029619165.1 Eurosta solidaginis
AACATTTTGTAAGCGTTGAGGTAAATGTTAGATATTTGAACTGTGAAAGTAAATGCGAGCTACGATTTCTCGAACCTTGTTCGAGAAGAGATTTCTCGTTAGTCCCGCGTTTTCTTTTGTTTTTGTGTTGTTCTTCTCTCGAATACTGAATATCCTCGAGCTTCTATGTATTTTCAATGTCTCGCGAGATTTCGAATCTCGAAATACTCGTAAAGCGCGCGTGAGCTTCTTCGAGAGTGGCCGTCACATACACTTGTGAGGAGAATAGTATGGTTCTATGAATACCGATATTAGCGAGATTTTAGCATGCTATTCTAATTGTTCTCTATTCTCGCATAAGTATAGGAAAAGCTCATACGTCTTAATCTGGTCGATAAAAACATGATATAGCGGTAATGTAGAGGGCAAAGAAGATCTTGCATATCGTGCATTAATTGGCGAGTATTTCTGCCATGGAAGTTTGTCAGTGAAAATTGACCTGCTTGCAAATGTGTTGGAGTCCGGATGAGCAAGCAGCGAAGAATATAAAAGATCACGACGGAAATCGGAAGAGAGCTCGACTAAAATCTCTTCGGAGGTATATGCGCCGTATGTTCTATATAGAAAAATTTGATACAAAACAATGTTTATTCATCGAAATTTACCCCATTTTATTTCACATTCACAACTATTTCAGAGATGACATTCTGCATTTTTTCATCAGTCAGACTTACTATTAAGAAATAAAAATGGGTGCAAAGGAATTTTTATAAATTGTGATTAATATTTTTTTTCATATTTTTTCTTAAGCTGATACTAATTTACGTTCGCCTCCTTGTGATACGTTTAGGTGTAATATAGATATTTAAAATATTCTTAGCATTGAAAATAAATAAGGAGAGCGAATTCGAAATAGGCGAAAATTAACGTGTTTTCATCGAATGCTCCTATATACAATATCATGTACTTTTAAGCCAGATTTTTGTTCGACACACAAGCAAAGAGTATGTTTGCAGAACGCAACGATTCTAGTACACTCGCACTTTTGTACGAACATACATGGATCACAATTAAAAGTGATTCAATCATTAAACACAAATTTTGAATATCCTATATTTACGAAATACATACAAATGTAGTAAATTAATTTGGGTGAGTTTTCTAGCGCCAAGTGAGACAACCAAGGGACATAAACCTTCCCTCACGCGCTCTTCTTCATTCAATGGGGGTCTCTTTACTTCCTGCTGCTAATCGTGGATGCCGATAGGGACAATTATGGGTAGAATGTCATTATCACTACCATTATATCGAGCCACAAAATGTGCTGAGCGACTTACAGATAATTCCCAGTAGTAGACCGGAAATTTTATTTTGAACAAGTAGGAAGTCTAAGTTCGGTGAAGCCGAACATTACATACCGAGCTGTCAACTGAAATGCTGTTGTTGTTTGTTTTGTGTGCTTAATATGTTACAAGTTTGCGCAATAATACATATACATATGGTTCTATCTGAACTGTAATTATACTCAGCTGAGCAGAGCTCACAGAGTATATTAACTTTGTGTCGCATAACGGTAAACACCGTAACGGCATAACTCATCGAGATAGATATAGACTTCTATATATCAAAATGATCTGGTGAAAAAAGAAATCTCATTTAGCTCATGTCCGTCCGTCCGTCCGTCTGTTAAATACGATAACTTGAGTAAATTTTGAGGTATCTTGATGAAATTTGGTATGAAGGTCCTGGGTGCTCATCTAGATCGCTCTTTAAAATGAACGAAATCGGACTACAACCACGCACAGTTTTTCGATATCGAAAATTCGAAGACGGATAAAGCGATGAAACTTGGTAGGTGCGTTGACCTTGTGACGCAAAATAGAAGATTAGAAAAAATTTTGGACAATGGGCGTGGCACCGCCCACTTTTAAAAGAAGGTATTTAAAAGTTTTGCAAGCTGTAATTTGGCAGTCGTGAAGGTATCATAACCAACAAACATCAGCACTGAATCCAGCGAGAATCATCTTGCCAATAAATGCTACTTGGACTAGGTAAGCAATTGAAAAGTAAAGCTACCTCTCCGAGCGAACGAAAATCATACTCTACAAGTCACTTCAATCGTACCCGTCCTGCTATATGGGGCAGCAAAGCATGGACCATGACAACAGCAGATGAAGCGGCTTTGGGAGTGTTCGAGGGAGAAAAGTTTCTTCGAAAGATTTATGGACCGCTACGCGTTGGCGATGGCGTAGTATCGAGAAGATTTAATGATGAGCTGTAGCGAGCGATACGCAGTACATCAACATAGTCCAGCTGTACTTAAAACGCAGCGGCTGCGCTGGCCATCGGCACATGTTATGCGAAGGAAGATGATGCGCCGGCCAAGAAAGTGTTTCTATCGGGACCGCCTATGGCAAGCAGAGGTAGAGGCGGCCCCCACTCCGTTGAAGGACCAGGTAAAAAACGATTTAAACTCCTTGGTGCGACCAATTGGCGCCGGTGGGCGGAGCGAAGAGAGCGACTGGCGCGCCTTGTTGGACGGCCATAACCGTTTAGACGGCTAAGCGCCATTAATTAAGGAAGTAAGTAAGTAGGAAGGTATCATGATGAAATTTGGTAGAGCTACGTACTTACTATTATCTATTGTGTGCTAATAAGTAGCGAAATCGGATGACGAACACGTCGACTTAAAAAAAATTTTTCTTTTACGTCAAATGTTTAACAAAAAATGTAATTCTTTACAGTAATAAAAGTAAATTATGTAAACATTCGACTCCAGTAAATGATATGGTGCAACACAAATACAAGATAAAAGAAAAATTTCAAATGGGAGTAACTCCGCCCTTTTCATTTGAATCGTCTAGAATACTTTTAATGCATTAGTCGAAGAATAATTAGCAATCCTTGTGAAATTTGGTAGGGACATAGATTCTATGACGATAAATTGTTTTTCTGTGAAAATGGGCGAAATCGGTTGAAGCCACGCCCAGTTTTTATACACAGTCGACCGTCCTGTCCTTCCGCTCGGCCGTTAACACGATAACTTGAGCAAAAATCGATATATCTTAACTAAATTTTAGTTCACGTACTTTCACCTGAAGTTCACTTTATCTTGGTATAAAATAAGGCCAAATCTGACTATGGACCACGCCCCACATTTCTATATCGAAAATTACGAAAAATGAAAAAATGCCATAATTCTGTACCTCATCTGCCGATTTGTTACGATAGGTTTAACGATTTTGATTATGAGTAATAATATTTGTAAAATTGATTTTATCACAAGTGGGCGGTGCACGCCCATTTAAATTTTATTATTTTTGTCAAATTTTTTATCAAGAGTCTCAATATCAGTCCACACCTCAAATGTCAGCATTCTAGTGTATTAGTTACTAAATAATCGGGTTTTTGGGTGTGTCCAAAATGTTACATATATACAAAATGTGTGGTGATCATTGTGCAACACACAATAGATATGCTGGGTACCAGTAAGATGACGGGTACAAAAATTGTGTGAACGATATCTCAATATTTACTCAGGGCTATCGACGCTACCGTGAACGATCGAGGAACGGGCGGACGGACAGCAGTCATAAAAATGTTTTGTGTTGCGATGCATGAGAAGTGGTGGATATATGGAAATCTAGAGCTATGCTGCGATGCTCTACTTATACCTGCTACAACCACCGCAACACCAAAGCAAAGTAATATAGACGTGTGTGTAAGGCAACACAGTTATTGGTATGAACTGATGCAGACGTATATGACTAGCAGCGCATCTGATACGAGTTTGGTGTATATAAACGTATAGTGCGTCAACAGGGATAGATGCTGATGCAGAGACTGCAATCCTATATTACGTAGAACAAGTCGAAAATAGTTGGTGTTTTTGGCAACTATTATACTTTAGCATACGACTACTGGCTTACCGCAGGGTAGTTAATCAATGAATGCGACTACTTCAGAACAACTATGACTGAGCCAGTTAAGATGCGTTCAAAACGGTCTGGCAATGTGTACAATCGCAATTTCGTACGACATCAAAATGTTTAAATTGTCAGAACTAGTACCGTCTCCAAGTGCTATAGTTCTGCCCTAGCTTAGAACTAGTGCGGATCGCTCCACAAATTTTTTAACAAAAATTCAACTGTGCAAATAAATGAACACAGCGAGAAGCCAAAACATAATAATAACAATAATAAACAAATATTTGAACCAATCATTCTCAGTTTATCTCGATCGAAGTAACTGCAAATTACTTGAACTTTTATTTAGTAGCGCAAAGCTGTTGCTTACTGGTATGAAATTTTATTCTACTTATATTTTTAGCACGCAATTTCACCACCAATTTCTCCAAGGTGTATTATTCACACTAACGCCCACAAAATGTCTCTTGCTTTATTTTATAGTTTAAAACGCACGAAAAAAGAAATAACAACTACATGAATTCACGGACTCATATCGTGCTCCTGCTTGTCTGCTTAGCTGCCTCTTAACCCATACAAATGCGCATGATCGCATTGTTAATGGCACCCCTTCGAATATAACGGTTAGCCGTAATGGTATCATTACGTAATTTAGGCACATATTTTGCTCGGTGGATTGGTACTCTAAAATTAGTTATTACAGCTGCACATTGTCTAACAGTTTTTCGTGTGGAGCACGTTAGCGTTGTAGTGGTGTAACCAGTTTACAAGAAACTGGAAACGTCGCAGAGTGCATACTTTATATTACTCAAAATCTTTAATTCAACATCAAGAACAATGGATATAGGCGCTATTAAGGTACGCAGAGCTTTCATCGCTGGTCCAACTGTCACCACGATACCACTTTGCCGTAGAAAATTAAAACTTGGCACAAAAGTACGTGTCAGTGGTTGGGGTGTAACATATGAAAATAGTACAGATTATGTGGATATACTACGAACTGCTGTATGCCTATAGTAAGACGGCAGTTTTGTGCGTATCATTATAAAGACCGTATCGATTATATTGTCTCCATCAATGATTTGTGCGGGACGTGGCGGAATTGATGCCTGTATGGAGATTCAGGAGCACCGGTGTGGTGAATGGTCAACTTTGTGGAGTGGTATCATTTGGGAAGGTTGTGCGCGTGCAAATTTTCCTGGCGTATATACAAATATACATAATGCAAAAGTGCGACGATTTATAAGAAATGTGATGAATCGTAGTTGGCGAGTATGTTCCATAACTGCGAATATTTTGTATTATATATAAATAAATGTTATGATTGTGATTGAAACAAATAGTTTTGCTTGTATGAAATAAAAGTGTAAAAACATCCAAACGCCTGTTACGAATTTCACACGGGAGTTATGAAGTAATTAGTAAATTTTTTTAAAAGTCCTTATTGAATAATTTTTCATAAAATACAAATTCTTAATGACTCATATTGTTTTATGAGTACTTAGTGAGTCAAAATTCTAGTCGGTTCGCTTGGTCTTCAGGGTTTTTAGGCAATTGGGCAATTCAAAAGAGTGTTGTATTCATGTACAATTTAGATTTGAGTTCTTCAATGGTTTTCAAATAAAATTTGGTGAAGCATAGCACAAACGGCGAATCGAGAGATTGTGACTGCCTAAGGTAATAAATGTTAATTGAAAGTAATTATTTTCCATAATAACAGAAAAACATAAAAACCCAAAGAATACAAAATTTAATTTTTCAGCATTTCGGCAAAAAGATTATTTTGCTTTTTAAATGGGTACTTTATGTCGCTACACATTTGCTGAAATTGGTACAGGATATCTCCTTGATAGAGTACTATTTGAGAAAATTCTTTCCAGAAAGTGGATCAAAGACCACATTCCAAAAAATAAATTATTGTGCGGTTTCTTGAATTCCGTACAGGGATCACTTTATCTTAATATATGAGAAACTTTGCTTTGGTGAAGTGAACCAGTGGCTGACCTTTCGAAAATTCTTATCTATATATAATTTTTACAGTACAGTCCACCAGGTTGGAGCGACTTGTTTGAAATGTGTTATTTAGGCTGACTTTCGAATAGATTTACACTACAAATTTATAACTAAAGATCGGATGAACCAGTTTTAAATACCATGGCTGCTATAGTTTTGTAAAATTTCACAGATGGTTATAAGTGGGTTTTAGTTTCATATGAGAACCCATATTTGAGATATAGACCCAAAATGTTTTTCTCAGAATATGGGTATCAATAAGGAGTGTTAAGGAGCGAGGGGAAAGGAGGAGTTTTATAAAAAGCCTTAAAAGGAAAAGTAGAAAAAGAAAAATAAGAGGATAGGGGTGGGATTTGAAGATGGAGGAGAAAGAGAATGGGTGAATAATATCGGGCAGGAGAACGATTATCCAACTATATCTTTTATGTAAGGATGAATGCAATTTTAAAGAAATTATACCATTTCATTTTCATGAAAGGTTAAAAACTATACCCTGTGTTAGCTTCATTTAGCTTAGTAGTGCTTGGGCAACAAAGTCTCCTCTCATGGACTGCAATGCAAAATAACGTTGCTTGTTGCAACAAAGGGCGCTGCTGCTACCAAGTAATTGATAACTGAATTGTGGTGAAGATGAACGGAACAAAGAAGCCTTGTGATGCTAAAAAAAGCATGGAGCTAAATATATAAAGGGAGTTTTTCCAAACATCTGAAGGCAGGGACAGAGTTCCATGTGAGGTGAAATCATGAGGATGTCGTCACACCTGTTGCTATGATCAAAACTGTAATATACCGACGCGGAATTGAATGTTTATCCGCATTTATCCATACTCCTATTAAACAAAAAGGCGCATAGTAGCAATACAATAAATTTTGAAGGAAGACAGACAAACTGCTATGCAATAGTTGTGGGTGGCTTTTCCTACTTGAGAGGTCAAATTTAAGAAGCCTTAGTCTCCGTAAAGCAATACCTATACAGGTGTTTCTTTATCTATTAAAAATAAATGTAATGCGCGATAACCTCCGAAGAGATTTAGGCTGACTTCTCTTCCAATTTGCGTCGTAGTCCTTTTTAATATTTCAGGGTGGACGGGATTACTTGTTGTATAGCCGACTCCGAATAGTATCTGCAAGGCAGATGAGTTTTCACTGAAAGACTTTAATGGCAGAAATACAATCGGAATGTTTGCCGAGGGGGCGAACCCACTTAGAAAAAATTTCTTCTAATTGAAAAACTTACTTCTATACATTTTGATGTTGCTTTGCCCGGAGCGTCATCTAGGATCTTCGGTGTGGTAAGTGAAGCACGCTACAACTACCACCACGAGTGGCCTACTATTTGGATACTTTAATTATTGATATTGGTATTGATTTTTCAGAACTCGTGTCAAATACGTCATATCGTATTACCTTGTTTTCTGGTATCATGCACCTTGTGTAAACACATTCGAATGAACGATTTGAAACCACTCATTTGGCCTCAGTATAAATGTGACTTACGCCAGTACGATAACCCCTTCAATTTATTTATTATAAAACACCCCAAATATGCAAACAAAAGTGCCAATACCAGTCAAATAAAATGCGTTTTTTAAATTCTTCAAATATCAATAATTCTTTGCTGAAATTTTTGTGTTAATTTTGACACAAGCTTTCAGTAAAAGCTTTGTATTAGATGGTCATTACACTTATAAATAAAACTCAAACTGTTTTCCTGCTATCACTTAGAACTACGCAAGAAGATAACTAAGTCACTAACTTTAAAAATGAAGGGCACACAATAATTTTGCTGTACTGTTTTTGGTACTCAGCGCTTTTTTAATCAGCGCGAGTGCTGATGATAAAATAGTTAATGGCAGACCAGATACAATAGAAAATAGTCCATATATGGTGGCATTACTGAATGATGGTGAATATTATTGTGCTGGCGGACTAGTCCGCCTGGACCTTGTTATTACAGCGGCGCATTGTTTGGCGACTTTTCAAGCGAATGATATTACCGTGGTAGCTGGTGTAACGGATTTAGAACAAACGGGTCAACGTCGTAGAGTCGATCAAATGTTTTATTCGAACGAATACAATACGGCGACACAAAACATGGATATTGGTGCGATTAGGGTACGTACTCCGTTCAATGCCGGCGCCAATGTGGCGATATTAACACTGTGCAATACAACGATGCCAGCAGGCACACAAATGCGTGTTAGTGGATGGGGACGAACAGGTGAAAACGAACCAAGAGTCAATGAACTTAGAACTGCTACTCTGACTGTTGTAAGGCGGAGATATTGTGCGAGGCGTTATCAGACTGTTTCGATAACAATAACAGCAGCAATGATTTGCGCAGGGCGTGGACAAAGGGATACGTGTCAGGGAGATTCTGGTGCACCTGGCATTGTGAATGGCCAGTTTTGCACAGTGGTATCATTTGGTAATGGTTGCGCACGTCAAGGATTTCCTGGTGTATATGTGAATATGAATAATCAAAAAGTTCGACGATTTATAACCGGTGCTATGAATGGATAGGAGATTTAATTATTGTTGGAAAATATATATTTGTTATTGCGATGTATGCATGATAAGCTTTTTGCTTTGTGTTTTCATTCTCTTTATAAAACGTAATGGTGATAATAGTTTAATATAATAAAATAATTAAACATATACGTATATATATAGGTGGCAACACTACTGAAAAGTTACATAGGCCAGTCTCCATTATGTAACATATTGCAAACAATTTGCAGATAATAAAAAGGGGTAGTGTACCTACTTATTTAAGTCCAGCTATTTTCTTGATATTACATTGAGCACTGAACGTGATGTACCAAGGTGCTATTGGATGATTCTTGCTGGACCCTCCTACTCGCACCATGCGTATATCAGCTTCAGGATCTCCCTAAAAAGGGTAAAGGAGGGAGGAGCTTTTAGCAACAGTAGGTCAGCAAACCGCACCGAATTCCAGAAATATGTAGCAAAAAACTAAGAAGATTCAGAAGCCGCAAGAAACTGAGTCTTCTTAGAAAATAAGTAAAAGGAATGGATAAGCTGGCAAAGGTCGGAGAAAGCGAAGCGTGCAGCGACGAGTATAGGATCTGTTGAGGATATACATGGGTGATATTTCCACAGCAAAGATAGTCTCATAGAAACATTTTTGTGTATACTTCTTGTGCGCCGCGTTTGAGTCCTGGCAGGGGGAAATATAGTACAGGGACACAAAAATAAAGAGAGAGGGAAATATTCACGTAGTAGTTACTTTTCGACACACATTTCCAAGCGGGCGATGATTCAGAACAGCCAGCAGACAGAACTTACACTTCGGCGATCACGGGACAGATAGTATCGGGTTTGGTGTTCGATACCAAATCGAATGGGCGGTGAAGACTTACTCTGTGTTTAAATCGCCAGGTCCAGATGGTATATTCCGTGCCATGTTAAAAATTTCAAGTAAAGAAGTTGCACAATATCGGATGAGTGAATAAAACTGAATCATGTGCCGCACTCTAAGAGAACTGCTCGTGTAGTTTTCCTACCAAAGGCGTTTAAGATCAGTCGTATGTATTCCAAAGACTACAGGCCAATTAGCTTAACATCATTTCTGCTCAAAGCCGTTGCGAGCCTGATAGATATGTACATAAAGTCAAACATTGATAAAAAACTGTTCTCCGCAACACAACATGCGTACACCAGAGGCAAGTCTGTTGACATGGAACTGTAAAGTGTGATTACAACCACAAGGTAAGGTACCTTCAATAATGTCTCTAATCTGGGGAACATTGATGATCTAAAATACATTGAAGTACAACCAGTCATAAAGAGATGGATTGGCGGCATATTAAATTGCAGAAAGGTTACTTCACAAGGGAGGGGTTGCATGAGGCCACGTAATCACTGTAGGTACGCCACAGGGTGGGGTATTATCTCCTTTGGTATGTACGCTGGCTATCAGCCAACTGCTTAGGCGGTTCGACGAGGAACATGTTAAACTTACGACGTACATAGATAACGTTGCAGTTGCCACACATTTTTAAACGGTGGTTTACGAATTATGTAATTAAAATTTAAGTAACTTCCCGATAAGCTACAAGCTTGAAACTTGAATATAGGTTAAAAACCCGATGACTATGCAATAATAACAAAAAAAACTCCGGTGGCGCATGGATAGAATTATTTAAAAAAATCGTATCTGAGTCCGATCTGCATATTTGGTAGAAGTGACATCAAAATACTTTGGAGTTCGAGGAGGGACAAGCATACGTGGCACTGAGTCGAGTAAAGTCTTTGGGAATGAAACAGCGGCGAACTAACTAAAAAGGACGCAACCGTAGATATGATCGATCAAGCGGAAAAGGCGTGAGTTCAAGCGCTGGGCTGTAAAGTGTCGAAGATTATGTGTAGGTTTTTACGACCTTAGACTAACAAGTTGCTTCTATTCATTAAAAAGAGAGGACTGTAGACTATGACGGGTATTCTGACTGGACACTGCCTTCTGGTGTCACATGCCTTTAAATAGGCTCGGTCAGTGATAGCAGATGCGGGAAGTGCGGGCTGGAGGACGAAGCGATAGAGCACATCTTGTGCTCGTGCCCTGTGCTTGTCGGCTAAGACTCCAGCTATTAGGAGTAATATAGCTGTCAGATCTAGAAGCAGCAAGTGGCTTAAGTCCTAGAGAGGTTCTAGTAGTGGCTGAGAGGACGGAGTTATTTTATACATAAGTCCTGGCTTTTGATAGGGGTTTTCAATTTGGTCGTTAAAACACAACTTCTGGTAACACTTCGGACTTATTCAGTCTATGTGAGGTCCTCATGGACTGGCCATTTCAACCTAACCTTGCCCCGGACTTAAAACCTTCCGTCTTTCACCAAATTTTTTTGTAGAATTTTCGGGCGTTATTGCTGGTCAGCTAGCAGTTCAAGGTCCGCGTAACGCACGCCTTTCTGCCTCTGTTCTTTTCTTCCTGAAAAGGCGTATCGCTTCCCTTTTCAACTCGCGATAACCGTTCACACACTCTTCTTGTTGAGCTGGCTTTTAACGCAGCCCTGTAAGCAGCATCTTTTCTTTCGGTTGCACGCGATATGCTCCCATTTCTCCTGTATTCCGTCGGGTTGAGTTGTGCTCTCAGAGAGCAGTTGTGAGAATCAAGATTCGAAATCATTGGCAGTCTGTTGCGATTTCAGCCTTTTGACATCTAGCTTTCCTTGTGCTTTTTGTTCCTTGGTATTAGCTGCGCAGAGGCGGGCGCCTATTTTGGCTGCGACAAGATATGGTCCAAGTCGTTGTTAGGTCCTCGGATCGTGCGCACGTCTAAAACACTGGAAGCATTCCGTCCGTCTATCATAAACTGGTCGTCCTGAATGCGTGTATTTCGATCGGCATGAACCTCGTACTGGATTTGACGATATTTAGAGCACCCGCAAATACAATCAGCATGAGTCCATTAGGAGAAGTTTCATTGTGTAGGCTGAACTTTCCGACTGTGGGGCCAAAAACATCTTCTTTGCTCACTCTGGCGTTAAAGGAACCAATAACGACTTTTATATCATGGCGGGGGCAGCGCTGGTATGTGCGTTCTAAATGTTCATAAAAAGCGTCTTTCACCTCATCGTCTTTCTCCTCTGTCGCTGCATGGGCACATATGAATGATATATTAAGAACTTCGTACTGGGTAAAGAAAATTATATAACTCGAAGATTGAGCCAAGAAACAAAGTTTCTGTAAAATACAAAAGGTTTTGTAATCAGCATTTTTATCCGCACCTAATCGGTGGTCTGTGGTCATCAGGTTGAATATAATTTTAATCTGGAAGAATTTTACTAAAAAAAGTTCCATTTGACTCACCAAAAAGTACTCGGTACACTTCAGGGTTTTCATGTGTAAAAGATATCAGAGTTAAAAAGTTGCGTAAAAAAAAGTAGAAATAGCTGAGTGGTTGGCATCTACACCAGCATAGCCTCCAGCTGCTCACGTTCTTGATGTATGGTTCGAAACAGATGATATGGATTTGGAGTGTTCGAGATAAAAGTTTCCGGAAGACTTAATGTCCTGTTCATGATAAAAAACTGCGAGTATCGAGTTTTTAAGTATAATGATGAGTGGTATGAGCTGAACACAGATATGAAAAATGTGCAGCAAATAAATGCCCAAAGACTTCAATGGTTTGGTCATGTTAGGCGAATGGACGAAGACGATCCGGCCAAGAAAGTAGACCAATCGACATTGTGGGAAGTAGAGGAAGGAGGAGACCTCTGACTGAGTTCGAGGGGGCATTGGAGCTAGAGTTGACTTCCCTTGTTGCTCCCAATTCTTCTGGTACCTTTTTCTCAAAACACTTCGAATATATTTTAGCAAGTACAATTTTTCAAGGCCCAACACTGACTTTAGTTTTATATGAATTCGCTTTGAAGTAATTATTGAGTGGGTTCACTTTTGACTTACGCTTTTTTTCCATGAAATACTTAGGGCGCCGTGAAAAAGTACGTTTTCTTTTATTTGTTAAGCTGTTTCTCTGGTGCTTATTTTTAGCAAATATGTAATGAAGCGCCTTTGTTAATTTTGACAAAGCCATTTTATTTGAGAGCAGCTTAAAAGCCTAAAAAGAAGTTTTGGCATTTTGTTCTTTTTCCCGTTTACGTAAGTTCTGCTAAATAATAAATATAATAGAAATGTATGAACTAAATACAAATGCGTAAATAAAAACCTTGTTGAACTTTCCATTAGATTAGCAGCTTTTGTTTATTTAAAAGAAAATAAGTTCTAAGTACAAAAGCTTGCTTGAACGGGCTTCTTAATGATTATTATATGTAACTAGAGTTCTCCCAGTGGTTAAAATTCAACCACTATAGGCGGAACTATACCTTTGCTTTTTTCCTTTCTTTTCTTATCATTTTCTTTTCTTCCCCTTGCTTTCTTATCTCCTCTTTACTCTTCTTTTCTGTTTTATTTTTTTCTTTTCTCTTTTCTTTTCTTTTCTTTTTCTTTTCTTTTCTTTTCTTTTCTTTCTTCCCTTTTCTTTTCTTACCTTTCCTTTCAGTTCCTTCACTCTTTACTTTCTTTAATTACCTCTCTTTGCATTTCCTTTCCCTTCATTTCTTTTAAATTTTGTGTATATATATATATTTATTTATTTCTTTTATTTTATTTTTTGTTAACTTTATTCTATTTTATTCTATTTTATTTTATGTTATTTTGTTTTATTATATTAAATAAAAAGATAATAAAAAATTTTCACGACTACCTTTATATAAATGGACCAAAAAATAGAAGGCAAATTTCCCCTTAATACAGGCATAGTCTTGTTGGATTTTGACTAAAAAACTTTAACAATAGCTCTTTTAAAAGAATTTTGGGATTTAAAACTAAAAGGTGGAGCACAGTCTTTCAATTTAAGGCAAACCATGTACTTGGGATTAACTAGTTGATTATTTAAATCCCAAATTCTTTTACAATAGCTATTTTAAAGTTTTTAGTCAAAATTCAACAAGACTATGTCTGTATTAAAGGAAAAATTGCCATCTATTTTTTGGTCCATTTATATAAAGGTAGTCCTTAAAATTTGTTTATCATCTTTTTATTTTCAATTTTTTAGTTCTGCCTACAAAAAGGCAATCGCAACTTTGATTAGTAACTTAAGTAATTCCTAAGTGAAAATTGTTATCTTTATTTATTTGTTCAAAATAGCTAGATTTAAGAGAATGAGTGGAATTTTCGCTAAAAACACTGACGAAATCAACAGAATTCCACCTCGCATCATAACAGGAGAATTCCACCTCATTTGTCAGCTACTTAATCTGCACAGCTGAAAATCGTGGTGAAATTCGCATACGCCTGAAAGTCTAAAAGTATCGTGGTGAAAGGCGCCTACGCCTAAAATTATGCAAGGACGTGCATTGAGTTGAGATTTCAACGAGGTGGAATTCTACAAACACCTGCAACACTCAGGAGGCTAGCCATGAAAGTATGGCCTAATCTTCTAAATAGTTCTACTTGTGCGTTACGTAGCTCAAATTTTTTGTTCAAACATTGCACTGTCACCGAGTTTTAAACTATATTTCAGGTTTCAAGTCTCCAGATATCTAGGAAGTTAGTTAAAAATCGATTACAAGATTCCCAATTTAAAACTAGTTTTCTCAATATCTCGATCCATGCGCCACCTAGCGGATTTTTTTTGATAAAATATTGCATAGTCACCGGGTTCTGACTTACCGCCCAAGTTTCATGTCTCTAGCTCATCGGGAAGTTATTCGAAAATCGATCGAAAGATTCCCCTCGTTTTTCAGGGATTTGCAGTTATCTTAATTAGCACGCCACCTAGCTAAACTTTGTTTTCTGTAAATGGTATTGTCACCGGGTCTCGAACTATGTGCTACGTTCCAAGTCTCTAGGTCACCGTGATGTTAGTTAAAAATGGATTGAAAAATTCCCAAATCAAAACGAATATTCTTAATGTCTCGATCCATGCGCCGCCTAGCGATTTTTTTGATGAAATATTGCATTGGCACCGGGTTCTGACTTATGGCCCAAGTTTCATAGCCCGCCACCTAGCAGAATTTTTTTGATCAAAAAGGTTCAAGTCTCTAGCTCGCCGGGAAGTTAGTTAAAAATCGATCGCAAGATTCTCTGTGTTTTTTTCAGGGATTTTCATGGATTTTCGTTCATCTCGATTCGTCTGCCACCTGGCGGCATTTTGTTTTCCACGAATTGTAGTGTCATCGACTCGCAAACTATGTGCTAAGTTTCAAGTCTCTGGATCATCGAGAAGTTAGTTAAAAGTCGATCGCAAAATTTCCATTTTACAATTAATTTTCTGTATATCTCGATCCGTGCGCCACCTAGTGGATTTTTTTCACTTGCTTTGTACCGTAAAAGACTTTTCCGTGGGTCAAAAATTCGACAAACATGGGACAAACATGAAAGCGACTTAATACAAAGGTGAAAAATATAAGAGGTACACAACAATATTGCAACCAACAAATGAATAAATACTCCAACTTGAATATTCTGGTATGTTTTTTGTAAACACATTGAATATCAGCAAAGGAAGTTACACATTTCTCCCAACAAAACAACTATGTACACGCTCTTCGTTAATTTGTACGCAAAATCGAATCTGAGCTCGTTTGCATGAGACGTGCAAGTTTTCTCAACACAAAAACATCAAATACGTATTTGGCATCAATATAAGTGTCATTTTTAGGGGGCGCAAACATTTCAACTTACCTATTTATATAGTAGATATATAGGATACGGCAAATTAGGTTTTAAGATAGGATAAGAAGTATTTTCAACAACTCAGGACGTCCAAGCAAGAATGAAATTGAACACTAGTGACCTGCGCGCTTCTATTTCGTATTATTGAGACGCTTACTTGGGACTATTTTTTTTTGGTAGCCAATGTACCTATTTTTACCATAACCATTTCATGTTTTTATTAAAACAAATTTTATTACTATACATGGCTTTTCATCGAGTTAATGCACCTGTACAAACAAAACTTCCCAGTTAATTAGCTCAGCGTGGGTTTCAATTGTACAGTTAATTTCAGATAAATAACTTCTGTAATCCTACTAAGGCATATTTTAAAACATAAACGATTCCCAGGCACTATTGATATTAAGCTCTTTTTCGCAAAAGTATAGCTTTTTGAATTCGTCTACAACCCTTTTAAAATTCTTTTATATAAATGTGTGCGTGGTCCTTAACCGATCTCGTCCATTTTTTCTAGAAATATTTCCTGCTATAAGGATGATGTATGTACCTAATTGTTGAGAAATGAGACACCCTTTAATTGAGGTTACTTAATTTCGAAACGGCACACCCTTTACTTGCAGTCATCCACTTTACCAATACCGTAAGCGTACATATGTTTGCAAATATATATCTATTGTTATACCATTTATGATAATGAAATGGTATATTAACTTCGTCACGAATCTCAAAATTGTAAGTTCTTAAAGAAAACTAGATAGACCCACCATTAAGTATACCGAAATGATCAGGATGAAGAGCTGAGTTGATTTAGCCATGTCCGTCTGTCCGTCTGTCCGTCTGTCTCTTTGCATGCAAGTTAGTCCCTCAATTTTTGAGATATCTTGATAAAATTTGGTGACCGGGTATACTTAGGTGTCCGATTAGGCATTTGTCGGAACCGGCCGGATCGGTCCACTATAGCATAAAGAGGATATTTGTCATATCTTCCTCAATTTATCAGATTGAAGCTTCAAACTTCACCATATGCTTTCGTATATTGCACATATTATTTTCTGACAAAATGGATGAGATCCGTCGTATATATAGCATATATCCCCCACAACCGATTGTTCAGATGGGAAGCTTTTCGTATTTACTGCCCCATTGTAACAGCTTGAAGCTTAAAATTTCACCGAATGCTTACGTATACACCATGTATTGATGTCTGAAAAATCATAGAGATCTGTGATATATATAATATATACCCTATATAAACTGCCATTTCTGTCCCCTTTTTTACGGCTAGAAGTATCAAATTTCATCAAATACTTACCCTTACGTCATATATTGTTGAAATAAGTGATTCGTGGTCGTAGTTTTTTACATGCAGAACACAAAAAAAGTGAAACTTTGCATCCTCACACAAAGTACTTATCTATTTTTATACTCAGCTGAGCAGAGCTCACAGAGTATATTAATTTTGTTCGCATAATGGTACCCTGTAACGGCATAAACTAATCGAGATAGATTTATACTTCTATATATCAAAATGATCTGTCTGTCCGTAAACACGATAATTTGAGTAAATTTTGATGTATCTTAATGAAATTTGGTATGTAGGTTCCTGGGCCCTCATCTCAGATCTCTATTTAAAATGAACGAAATCGACCTATAACCACGCCCACTTTTTCGATATCGAAAATTTCGAAAAACCGAAAAAGTAGGATAATTCATTACCAAAGACGGATAAAGCGATGAAACTTGGTAGGTGGGGTTGACCTTATGACGCAGAATAGAAAATTTTCAAAATTTGGGACAATGGGCGTGGCACCTCCCACTTTTAAAAGAAGGTAATTTAAAAGTTGTGCAAGCTGTAATTTCGCAGCTGAGTATGTAATGTTCGGTTACACCCGAACTTAGCCTTCCTTACTTGTCTTATTTTATATTTATCTTAAAAATTGCTTAGGTATGTACATCTGTTCACTATATATTTTTTATCTTATACAGCCGATAATTTGGATATTACGAATAGTATGAGATTATTGTTCAGCCCCATTCATGAAAGGTACGAAGTCTTCGGCACAGAAGAAGACAGTCCCGTCCTTACTTATTTTTTGTTAACAGTGGAGTATATTATCATACAGTTCATTGCATGTACACATATTTGTAACTGCATAAAACAGGTTCGCCTAGAATTAGTATAATCAGACCATTGTCAGCACAACTTAAACCAATAAAGAGATTGGTTAGTCCGCCTTTAAGGAAAACGTTGTGCACTTTTTTTATAGTCGTCAACTCTGTAAATAATACGCGTCAAGCGAAGGTTAGTTCTGAATCACCAATCTTATTACGATCCTTTCGTTTTTCTTCGAGTTATGGCTCCTGAAAACATAGAAAATTGCTTTGTTAAAAAAGGGCCGTGCCATGCCCATTTTAAAAAATTTGAATTTTTCGCTTTTTCTAGTTATAATTCCACTTGGTAAATGAAACGCTCCCACCCCCTACATCCATGAGGAGCACGGGGTGGCCAGAACCTCGGCTGTTAATTAAACAGGATTCGCCACGGATAGGTGAGGTTTACAATTGGGTTTGGAGTAGCTATATATTGCACTGGCAACCTGAAAGGGTTGCGCTACACATCCCCTTGAATCCATTTGGTATTTTAGTCGCCTCTTACGACAGGCATACCTACCGCGGGTATATTCTAACCCCCTAACCCGCTGGGGTTGTGGATTTTCTTCGAACCATTCCTTGTAAAAAAGGCAACCTCGCTGCCAAATCTTGTTTGACATTCTTTTTATATGATTAATAATAATTGTAAAATTCATTTTATCACAAGTGGGTAGTGCCATGCCCATTTTCAAAGTTTTTTTTTATTTTAACCAATAGTCTCAATATCATCCGCACGTCAAATTTTAACATTCATGGTGTATTATTTACTTAATTATCAGGTTTCTTGTATTTTACAAAATATGAAAAGTGGGCGTGGTTATCGTCGGATTTCGCTCATATTAAATAGCGATGGGAGACGAGTGCCAGGTGATTAATATACGCAGTTTCAATAAGATATCTCAATATTTCCTCAATTTATGGTGTGCCCAGACAGACGAACGGACGGACGGAAGGACATGGCTAAATCAATTCCTTTATTAACTTGATCATTTTGGTATATGGAAGTCTATATCTATCTCGATTCGTTTATGCCGTTACGATCAACCGTTGTGTTACCAAAGTTCATATCCTCTATGTGCAAAGCACGCTAATTATAAAAACGCCCATTATTCATAAAATTTTTAGATGTAAAGTTGAAAAACCTCATCTAAGAAGTACACGGCCGTAACATTTACACAGTTTAATTTTTTTTTAATTTATTTAAAAAAAACTTATTCTTTAATCAAGTTTTAATTTTCAAGAAAATTAATTGTCCAAATTTAGAAAAGGATTTCTATGGCGAAAATTCATATGACATTCTTCCCAATTTTAATATCTACTTTCTTCGTTTTTAGAAAATTTTTTTTTGTATGTGAACAGCATCCTTCCTTGCGAAGTGACGTAGTACTCCTCTTCGTACAAGTGGTACTGAATATAAATTTTTACTTTTATTCTTTAAATAATAATAGATCTATTTCACTAGATCAAATATCATACTGTAACATAATTAAGCTGACTATATATAAAAAAACGCAATAAACACAGTTTCTTCAAATACAAATTTTTATTACAACTCGAAATACGAATTGAAACTCCTTAACGGCTCAAGCATTCATTCAAGAATGCTCTTACTCTAGCATTATTAATATTTGTATAAACACCTGGATAAAGGCACGGGCACAACCAACACCGAATGATACAACACCACAAATTTGATTATTGATAACACCTGGACCACCAGAATCTCCACTGCATGCATCTTGTTCTCCACGTCCAGCGCAGATCATTGAAGAAGTTAGAGCGACGCCAGCATTAAGATAACTTCTTAAACATCCAAAACGTGGCACTAATTGTACAGTCACAGTACGCAATTCACTTGATGCAGTGGTGCTCTCTTCGTTAATTTTACCCCAGCCATTCAAACGGACTGGCATATCAACAGCCAAGTAGTAGTGCATAGAGGAATTGTTTGTACTTTATCGTCGAGCTCGAATGGTGTTCTTACCTTAATAACAGCAATATCCATATTCATAGTCTTTGAGTGTAAACACTTGGGACCCAAATTTTTTCGGGAGTGCGACGTTGTCCTTGTTCCTTCAAGTTAGTGATACCCATGGCAAGGGAAATTTGTGATGGCACACGTCCATAAACGCAATGTGCAGCTGTGATGATATGTGTAGGTGAGACTAGAGCACCACCACAAAAGTAGGCACCATTGTAATGTAATGCAACCATGTATGGACTGCTCGTAATGTTGGATAGAGTGCCACCAACAATACGATATTCAGCATTGGAGCCGGCAAAAAGGCTGCTGCTAACAACCAACAGAAGCGCGAGAAAATTGAATTGCATAATTTTGACGTTTTACTTCTATCACTATTGCTGGCGGAATGGTGCGATATGTTAACTGTATCTATTTATATGAAATATGTATGTATATATATGCGCATATTATTAGGGCACAATTGTGCAAATAATTCTTTGTTGAAGTGGTTCTATTTGGAAAGCTAAACATATACATAATTTCTAGGTGTGTCGAAACGTATTATTTTGTTTTCACTTTCTTTGTACAGTTTCCTTAAAGTGTTTAAATCAGCGTCGTACATGAAATTTCCAGTAGGGGATTGTACAAAAATTTTAAGAATTTTAAAATTTTGGGGTTGATACATATGTTTGAATTTTATATTGCTATTTCAGTACAAAAGAATCGGTTTTGCTCTGATGTTTTTCAATATGTCCTGCTAATTACTAAATAAACACTTTGTCCTAACGTTGTATATTTTGAGCATTTTGAAGGTTTGAATATTTTGTCAGAGTTAGTATTTGCTTGTTCGTCCCATCCTTCGACAATGGAATGTTTTTGATTTAATTTTTAAAACGGTAGCAAGCAAAGTTTATTTTTAAATGGCATTAGAGATGATTTTGATGTTGGGAAGATACCTATTCGGTATGGTGGCATAAGTTCAACGACCAAAAGTTCTTGATATTGAAGAAAAATTACAAAATTTGCGGCGATGGATAATAGGACATATTTCTGAATTTCGCTTCTTTACCAGCTAGCTTTTTCGGAAGCTGAGTTTAAAACTTGAAATATCCAACATTCATAAAGTATATGCTTCTATCCACTAAGCCATATGAATACCCTAGCTATAGCTTTTTAATTTATCTCTAAGTATAGAACTTTTGCTGCTTTTCCTGTTATATATAATAAGGTTTCATATCCGCAAGATGTTTTTGATGCAAATTGTGAGGAATATTTGAATATTGACATTGGATTTTATAGCAGTGCATTATTAGCAATGCTTTCGTTGTTCACTATTACATATATCAATATTTTTTATGTGTATGTATTTAGAGAGGCAGGCTCATATTACTTTATAAAGTATTCGCTGGTGTTTTGTTTTAATATTAGAGAAAAATTACCAAACTTTGCACACGGAGATGGTAACTAGTTTATGTTTCTGAATTTCCCTTCTTCCTCGGGTGATGAATTTTGAAATTTCAATAGATTTTATGTCCTCTTCAAACGGCCACAAGGTTAATGGGCCCTATGACAACTTCAAATGGTCAAAGGGTCAATATGACTTTATGACCTTTCTACAATCAGAGAAAAAATCGTTCTAAAACGAACGAAACACGTTCAAAATTAAGAAAATTCGTTGACAAAAGTCTGTTAAGTACGTTTTTTCTAAACTCGTGACCGATGGGCTTGTTTTAAGAACGGTTCTTGCAAGCACACCGTTCGTATTTTATGACCAGTTTGGTATTGATGTGTGAACCTTCTGTGCTCATTTCAAGCACTATTTGGGCTTGATTTAAAATTTTGCGTTCTCACGCTTCGAGAACAATTTGTGGTCGATTTAACATTTTTCGGTCTCAATTCTAGAACGGTTTGTGCTTGACCTTTGGGGGAAGGTAATTTTTTCAAGTAGTACCCATTCATTTATTTTTTTTATTAATAAAAAATTTATTGGCATTAATAAAAAATAATAATAATAATAAATTATTATTAAAATTCCAAAAGGTTTGAAAAAACGCATAATATGCATTTTTTCATATAGTTCTCTTATCAAGAAATTTTTCTTATTTGATGATGTAATTTGAATATATATTTAAAACATTTCATAACAAGGTTGAGAGTTACCTCTACATATGTCAATGGAACTGAACGAAAAATAAGAGTTAAAAAAATAGAATATAAAATTTTTTTTAAAAAACTTCAGAGTTTGACGGCGATCGAACGGCGATCGCAACCGCAACATCATAGCCGCTGGGCCACTACAACTGCTTCATAGCTTGTGTCAAATGTTGTATTTAACAATGTAGTGCACACTAATTGTACCGTTTCTTTTTTCTTAAACTTAATTTAAGAACATTGTTCTCATTAATAGAACATTTGTTCATATTTTAAGACCAGCCGTTCTCTTTTTAAGAAAACGAATGTCAGTTCAAGAACAAGGTTGTTGTTTTGAGCACAAGTCATTCGTTTTTCAAGAACAACAAGTAAGGAACGTTAAGTTCGGGTGTAACCGAACATTACATACTCAGTTGAGAGCTATGGTGACAACATAAGGGAAAATAACCATGTAGGAAAATGAACCGAGGGAAACCCTGGAATGTGTTTGTTTGACATGTGTATCAAATGAAAGGCATTAAAGAGTATTTTATGAGGGAGTGGGCCATAGTTCTATAGGTGGACGCCATTTAGGGATATAGCCATAAAGGTGGATCAGGGTTGACTCTAGAATGCGTTTGTACGATATGGGTATCAAATGAAAGGTATTAATGAGTATTTTAAAAGGGCGTGGACCTAAGTTCTATAGATGGACGCCTTTTCGAGATATCGCCGTAAAGATGGACCAGGGGTGACTCTAGAATGCGTTTGTACGATATGGGTATCAAATGAAAGGTGTTAATGAGCATTTTAAAAGGGAGTAATCCTTAGTTCCATAGGTGGACGCCGTTTCGAGATATCGCCATAAAGGTGGACCAGGGGTGACCCTAGAATTTGTTTGCACAATATGGGCATCAAACGAAAGGTGTCAATGAGTATTTTAAAAGGGAGTGGGCCTTAGTTCTATAGGTGGACGCCGTTTCGAGATATCGCCATAAAGGTGGGCCAGGGGTGACTCTAGAATTCGTTTGTGCAATATGGGTATCAAACGAAAGGAGTTAATGAGTATTTTAAGAGGGAGTGGGCCTTAGTTCTATAGGTGGACGCATTTTCGAGGTATCGCAATAAAGGTGGAGCAGGGGTGACTCTAGACTTTGTTTGTACGATATGGGTATCAAATCAAAGGTGTTAATGAGTATTTTTAAAAGGGAGTGGGCCTTCGTTTTATAGGTGTTCGCCTTTTCGAGATATCGCCATAAAGGTGGACCAGGGGTGACTTTAGAATTTGTTTGTATGATATGGGTATCAAATGAAAGGTGTTAATGATTATTTTAAAAGGGCGTGGGGCTTAGTTCTATAGGTGGACCCCTTTTCGAGATATCGCCATAAAGGTGGACCAGGGGTGACTCTAGAATTCGTTTGTGCAATATGGGTATCAAACGAAAGGAGTTAATGAGTATTTTAAGAGGGAGTGGGCCTTAGTTCTATAGGTGGACGCCTTTTCGAGATATCGCCATAAAGATGGACCAGGTGTGACTCTAGAATGCGTTTGTACGATATGGGTATCAAATGAAAGGTGTTAATGAGTATTTTAAAAGGGAGTAATCCTTAGTTCCATAGGTGGACGCCGTTTCGAGATATCGCCATAAAGGTGGGCCAGGGGTGACTCTAGAATTCGTTTGTGCAATATGGGTATCAAACGAAAGGAGTTAATGAATATTTTAAGAGGGAGTGGGCTTTTCTGGACCAGGGGTGACTCTAGACTTTGTTTGTACGATATGGGTATCAAATGAAAGGTGTTAATGAGTATTTTTAAAAGGGAGTGGGCCTTCGTTCTATAGGTGTTCGCCTTTTCGAAATATCGCCATAAAGGTGGACCAGGGGTGACTCTAGAATGAGTTTGTACGATATGGGTATCAAATTAAAGGTATTAATGAGTGTTTTAAAAGGGAGTGGTGGTAGTTGTATATGTGAAGGCGTTTTCCAGATATCGACCAAAATGTGGACCAGGGTGACCCAGAACATCATCTGTTGGATACCGCTACTTTATTTATATATGTAATACCTGCCAAGATTTTAAGGGTTTTTTATTTCGTCCTGCAGAACTTTTCATTTTCTTCTACTTAATATGGTAGGTGTCACAACCATTTTATAAAGTTTTTTCTAAAGTTATATTTCGCGTCAATAAAACAATCCAATTACCTTACCATATTTCATCCCTTTTTTCGTATTTGGTATAGAATTATGGCATTTTTTTCATTTTTCGTAATTTTCGATATCGAAAAAGTGGGCGTGGTCATAGTCGGATTTCGTTCATTTTTCATACCAAGATAAAGTGAGTTCAGATAAGTACGTGAACTGAGTTTAGTAAAGATATATCGATTTTTGCTCAAGTTATCGTGTTAACGGCCATGCGGAAGGACAGACGGACGACTGTGTATAAAAACTGGGGCGTGACATCAACCGATTTCGCCCATTTTCACAGAAAACAGTTAACGCCATAAAATCTATGCCCCTACCAAATTTCAAAAGGATTGGTTAATTTTTGTTCGACTTATGGCGTTAAAAGTATCCTAGACAAATTAAATGAAAAAGGGCGGAGCCACGCCCATTTTTAAATTTTCTTTTATTTTTGTATTTTGTTGCACCATATCATTACTGGAGTTGAATCTTGACATAATTTACTTATATACTGTAAAGATATTAAATTTTTTGTTAAAATTTTACTTTAAAAAAATTTTTTTTTAAAAGTGGGCGTGGTCCTTCTCCGATTTTGCTAATTTTTATTAAGCGTACATATAGTAATAAGAGTAACGTTCCTGCCAAATTTCATCATGATATCTTCAACGACTGCCAAATTACAGCTTGCAAAATTTTAAATTACCTTCTTTTAAAAGTGGGCGGTGCCACGCCCATTGTCCAAAATTTTACTAATTTTCTATTTTGCGTCATAAGTTCAACTCATCTACCAAGTTTCGTCGCTTTATCGGTCTTTTGTAATGAATTATCGCACTTTTTCGGTTTTTCGAAATTTTCGATATCGAAAAAGTGGGCGTGGTTATAGTCCGATATCGTTCATTTTAAATAGCGATCTGAGATGAGTGCTCAGGAACCTACATACCAAATTTCATCAAGATACCTCAAAATTTACTCAAGTTATCGTGTTAACGGACGGACGGACGGACGGACGGACGGACGGACATGGCTCAATCAAATTTTTTTTCGATCCTGATTATTTTGATATATGGAAGTCTATATCTATCTCGATTCCTTTATATATGTACAACCAACCGTTATCCAATCAAACTTAATATACTCTGTGAGCTCTGCTCAACTGAGTATAAAAAAGTAAGAACATGAAAAGCTTGAATTGAGTCCGGTGGTGCTGGATTTTAGAACGGTGTTTTTCTCTGAGTGATAATTTGAATTTATGGCCATTTGAAACTTTCCGTTTGACCTTATAATCGTTTGGTGAAAAAGACCATATCTTTGTTGAATAAGTTCTTTTTTCAAAAGAATCATCACGAGCCCAGCTATGGGAAACGGAGCCCCGTATCCGAAAATTGGAAATAAGAATATGTTTTTTTAATTGTCTGAACAAAAATACAGCGAAAACAATTAAGCGTAGCTGCAATTCAACAGTTGTAAGCATTCTAATCCGTTGAGGCGCGAAATAAAATAACTGACCTTAAGAAAATAAGTTGACTTTATGGCCATTCAGAAAAGCGGGATATGGGCGCTGACGTTTTTAATATTTAAAGTTTGACGTTGTGAGTATTTTATATACTCACATCTTCAATTAACTTTCGGGCCATTTAGGGTCAATTGACGTTATGGCCGTAGACCTTACGGCACGTCTCCACTTATTCTGCATAGAAAATTCTTACATCAAATGCAGAACAACGTCTGATAATCTAGGAGCTTCTAAAACTTTGTTGAGAACTTTTGACAACCAGAAGCCTCTTCTATAGAATTCACAGGGATAACTTTTGCACGACAGAACTTTGTTCTTTTCTCAGAGACAATGTCATTTACGTTTATTAACCTACAAAACAATAGCATTAAGAAAAAATAATTACAATTTATGTTGTTATAGCGGCTTACTGATTTGTAAGATCGCGGGTTTGAATCGAGCTCAAGGCCTAACAGTAATTATTTTATCATTATTATTGTTATATGAACATTTTTTTCTCAATTGAAAAAAATTTAAATTAGAATAGAAGAAAGAAAAAAAAATTTTTAGACAACTTCTTCTTCTATTCTAATTTAAAATTTTTTCAATTAAGAAACACCTTTTCATAACAATAATAATGATAAAATAATTGTTGTTAGGCCTTGAGCTCGATTCAAACCCGTGGTCTTAAAAAAAATTAGTTTATCTTCAATATCATGGAAATACATTTGAAAAAGTTTGTCTTGCTATTGCTTCTGACAGATCTATTTTATTTTGCCATTATTCAGAATCAAATTGGTGTCGGAATCGGATTTAAAAACGGCAAAAAAATTACTTTGGTGTCATGAAATCCAATGTTATTGGTTTAAAGTTCGAATTGGAATTATTGTCGGTTTTAGGTGTCACATAATCCTATAATATCGATTTTGCTGTCAGAAACAAACCAATCAGTTAAATGCCGTTGAATTTCATTTTTTCATAGATGCTTATATTTTTATTCTTAATAGGGGAAAGCATAAAAATTCAATGCATACTGTTGCATTGTTGATTGAATTTAAAGAGAAACATCCAGATATTGCGAAGGGTTTCACCACATCATCTAAAATCGTTAACATCGTGCTTCTACCTACACTATGCTAGAATCCTTGCCAACTGATCTTTGATAGGATCCTTCAGCTAAAAATCGTAACGTAGCTGCTAGTTGCAGCACTGGCAGAACTTTCGAGCGAGTTAGGCGTCCTTCAATGGTGTCCAATACCATTCGGAAAACCTCTTTGTTTATGCGATAGTATGGAATGAAACTGCAAATATACTATAAATATTTAAAAACCCACATTAAGAAATATTTTTAATTACGCCGTCTCTGGCAACTCAAATGGATTGCTGCGATCTCTCTTTCCTTTTGATCCTCTCGCAACTTTCTCCTTCCAATAAGATAAATGCTACAACTCCTTATGCCATTTTGATGTCAATAAATTTGTTTTATTTCTGTTTACATGAACAAAACAATTATTTTATAAAATTTTGCAAAAAAACTAACATCAAAATTGCTGGTGCACTGCAAAACAGCTGATTCGAACATCGCTTTTATTTACATTCGAAAAGAGCAAAACCAATACGATTTTTTGAGACCAATTTAAATCAATATTTGTTTGTAATTCCGACAAAACGCGAAACCAACTTGGATTCCATGACAGCCACGAAAATTATATAACACCGACAATTGGCAGCACCATTGTCCGACAATTGTCGATTAAGTCACATCGGTTTTCAACTTTTGTCATAGCTGTTTACTAGTACCAATAAAATGAAAAACTGTCAACTGCCAATAATTTCCTCTGATATAATTTTAAGGAGAAAACAACAACTCTCGCAACCGTCACTTTTATTGACTAGTTTTAGCGACAATACCGACATATGTTTTCGATGCGGAAAGAAAAGAAATTGAAACTAAAGCGTTTTTCGATGTTGGAATATAGCAGCATTACTTCCGGAAAGTAGCCAAAGCAACTAATTGCAGTATTGGACTTGTGGTTGTGGCGATTACATGGGGACCCATGGGTCATCAATACATAACCTTTTCAATTGACATCAGCAGATACATACTTCTCATCAAACATCAGGATTGGGGGAATTGCCACTAAGCCCATCCGAAATTCTAAATGAAATTTGCTCTAGTGAAAGGTTGGGTTTCAGTGGGTAGCCCTTCGGAGTCTGTTGTATGTTATTTTTGTTTGTGGGAAGTTATGTTCTTTCTTATGTTACGCTAATTTATGTTATGCTATTTTGTGCGGAGTTTTGTTATGTTATGTAATGTTATGCAATGTTATGATATGTTTTACTCATGTTTTGTTTGTGTTATTTTGGGTTGTACTATGTTATGTTCCTTTTTTTTTGTTATGTTTTGTAATGTTATGGTAATAATATACTTACTTGTGCGAAGTTATGTTATTTTATGTAATTTATTATTTTATATTAAGTTATTTCATGTTATGCGTCTTCATTATATTTTGCTATGCTAAATATGTTTTTGTAAGTTTACTATTTTATGAAAAAATTTTTCAGTTTTTTATATGTTATTTTATGCTGTGTCTTTTTATGCTTTGCCATATTGTATTGCACATTATGGTAAGTTTTGTTACATTTGTATCAAGATTTGCTTTACTCCAAACACGTATGTATATGATTCAAACTTTACTAGTAGCTATCATTCGGTATTCAGCGGGTTAGGGGGCTTAGAATATACCCGCGATACCTACCGCGTACCGCCTGTCGTAGGAGGCGACTAAATTACCAAAATAATTTAAGGGGTTGTATACCGCAACCCTCACAAGAGGTTGCCTGCGCAATATACAGCTTCTCCAACCCAATTGTCAACCTCACCTATCCGTGGCGAATCCTGTTGATTTAACAGCCGAGGCTGTGGCGACCCCGAACTACTCATGGATCTAGTGATGGGAGGGCGGTATGGCCTAGAAGATCGCATGTGGTCATACAAAATCGTTCCCGAGATGGTCGAGCTTGGTACCAGAACGTACCGGATCTGCATCCAGCAAAGGACCATCAACATCGATAACACTCCCTAGGCCTTCGGGCAGTGTCCTTATCGCTACAACAACAACATTCAGTTTTCATATATTGAAATAATATTCATCACGACATAACCAGCTCAATTCTTAATATTCCCTTGGAAGTTTTTTTGCGGATTATTTTATTCCCTCCGGAAAATTCCTGCAATTCTTTTCTCCTTGGGAGTATAATAACTGGGGATAGGAAATTTCGAATTCCCGAGTCAGCTGTTTTGCAAATGACATATTTTTCGCATTTTATTTTGGTTTAAGAAACTAGAAAATTTAGTTATTGTTTAAAATTAAGCGCAAAATATAAACAATGCACAGTTTTATATGGTATTTGACGAAATGATTACTGAACTGGTGCCACAGCAAAATCAACAGGGAGCTTAGAAGAATACTGCGCAATAAAAAATTAGCTGGAGTTGTCTTGTACCTTTCTGCAAAGCAATTTTCTGGTTATCATGTTCCAGCTCAACTGCTCTTTGGTCATACGCCAAATCTCTTTAAACTTCTTAAAAATTCCTTGCGCAATTTCTGGATGGCTATTTTGTGTGTTCCCTTTAATTTAATAAGTGAAAAAATTCCTTAAAAATGGCACATAAATCTCCCTTTAATCACATTCATAATACTTCCTCATAATTTCTCCCCTAACCAGTTTTCCTTTTCCGAACATTGTTCAGAATAGGAGAAATGGGAGAAGGGAAAAAACTCGAAAGGAATTTTGGTATAGAATTTTGATGAATATTAAATATATTTAATACTTTTTCAAAAACACCTAATTTCAAAAGTTGTTTGAAGAGCCCAAATATTAAAATTGTATTTAAAGCATTACGAAATAAGCAAACGAAAGAAAAAAGAAATGAAATAACTGCGCTCCCAACAAAAGGAGCACTGTAGCCCCACCTGATAGTCTCTAGCTACATCACTGGTATAAAAATACAATAGGCATTTAATTAACCTAAAAATAAACAAAAGCTGCATTAAGAAAAATTAAGTCACGGGGCCCACAGTTAACGCATTGTTTAGCTAATGAAAAAAAAATAAATGTAAGGCGCGATAACCTCCGAAGAGATCTAAGGCCGAGCTTCTCTTCCAATTTGCGTCGTGCTCCTCTTGATTTTCCCTACAAATTGGCCGGACGGGACCTACATGTTTTATGCCGACTCTGAACGGCATCTGCAAGGCAGATGAGTTTTCACTGAGAGCTTTTCATGGCAGAAATACACCCGGAGCGCTTGCCAAACACTGCCGAGGGGCGACCACGCTTAGAAAATTTTCTTCTAATTGAAAAACCTTATTCTAAAATTTTGATGTTGCTTTGCCCGGGGTGCGAACCCAGGGCATTCGGTGTGGATAGGCGGAGCACGCTACCATCACACCACTCCTCCCTCCGTCTTTTTCGCTTCATCTATCTCCATATTCGTTTCATTCTATCTCTTTCTCAATCTCCTTCTCTCTTTTCTCTTCTCTCAATTCCTTCTCATTCTTCTGCATCGCTTATTGCCTGTCCCAGAGGGTGGTATATATTTTATTCCAGTCCCAGTCCAGTCCCACTCCGAGTCCAGTCCCAGTCCTAGTCCTAATCCCAGTCCCAGTCCGTCTGTGGATAATATATTACTCTGTACCAAAGCACTCATCAACAGCTTTTGATATCTATATTGTATAAACACTGTCTAGGCATTAACTGGCCCACGTTTTGGGCCTATATCTCGAGACCCTATACCTGTAGTAATCACCGCGTGAGGTTTACGCAACTTGTATCAAGTTTGAACAAAATCGGCCGACGCATCTCTTCAAACACCGGCGACCAACTAACACACATTTTAGCGTTTCTTTTATATATATAGATTTTTATTTTTCGCACTTCATTATAATATTAAAACAAAATGCAGATTTTTGTTGCTTTTGAATTCGGCTTAAAAATTGCACATGGAACAGCAAAGACTCTCCTGTATTAAAAAAATATCATAGAACCTCTAAATCGCGGGCCCCCTCAGAAACCCCCCCTATATTGCAGTATTTATGACGAAATAACGCCTATGAGCTAGAGTAGAAGAGACCCGTGGGGTCATCAATAACATAACCTTTTCAATTGACATCAGCAGATACATACTTCTCATCAACCACCAGAGTGGGGGAATTGCCACTAAGCCCATCCGGAATTCTAAATGAAAATTGCTCTAGTGAGAGGTTGGGGTAAGTGGGTAGACGTTAGGAGTCTAGTGTATGTTATTTTCGTTTGTACGAAATTATGTTCTTTTATGTTATGTTATGTTATGTTTTCTTATGTTACGCTAATTTATGTTATGCAATTTTGTGCAGAGTTTTCTTATTTTATGTAATGTTATGTTACTCAGTGTTATGATATGTTTTACTTATGTTGTGTTGCGTTATTTTAGGTGGTACTATGTTATGTTATGTTGTGTTATATTATGAATAATATGCTTACTTGTGCGACGTTATGTTATTTTATGTAATTTATTATTTTATATTTAGTTATTCCATGTTATGTTTCTTCGTTATACTTTGGTATGCTAAGTACTTATGTTTTTGTTAGTTTACTATTTAATGAAAAATATTTTTACTTTTTTGTATTTTATTATATGCTGTGTCATTTTATGCTTTGTCATGTTGCATTATATTGTATTGGACATTGTAAGATTGTATCATGATTTACTTTACTTCAAACACATATGTATATGTGTAGTAGCTTTCATTCGGTTTTCGGCGGTTAGGAGGTTAGAATATACCCGCGGTAGGTATGCTGTAATAAGAGGCGACTAAAATACCAAATAGATTCAAGGAGTTGTGTAGCGCAACCCTTTTAAGGGGTTACAAGCTCAATATATAGCTTCTCCAACCCAATTGTCAACGTCACCTATTCGTGGCGAATCCTGTTTCATTAACAGCCGAGCCTCTTGCGACCCCGAACTCCTCATGGATTTAGGGGGTGGGAGGGCGGTATGGCCTAGAAGATCGCATGTCGTCATACCAAATCGTTCCCAAGATGGTCGAGCTTGGTACCAGAACGTACCGGATCTGCAACCGGTAAAAGACCATCAACATCGATAACACTTCCATAGGCCTTCTTTTCTCCAAGGGGTATAATAATTGGGGATAGGGAATTTCGAATTTTCGAAATGAGCTGTTCTGCCAAATGATAATTTTTCGCATTTTTATTTTGGTTTCAGAAACTAAAAGTTTAGTCATTGTGAGGAATTTCTTTAAAATTGAGAATAAAATATAAACAAAGCACAGCACTGTATTCATATGGTATTGGACGAAATGAGTAATTAATTGGTGCAACAGCACCATAAATAGTGAGCGTACGAAGAAGACTGCGCAATAACACAAATCTGCTGGAGTTGTCTTCTTTCTTTCTACAAAGCAATTTTCTGGCGGTAATGTCGAGCTCAACTGCTCTTTCGACATACGCCAAATCTCTTTAAAATTCTTAAAAAATCCTTGCGTAATTTCTGCTTGGCTATTTTGTGCGTGCTCTTTAATTTAAAAATGGTAGAGAAATCTCTCTTTCAATCACATTCATAATACTTCCTTTTCTCCCCTAACCCGTTTTCGCTTTTACGAACATTGTTCAGAATTGAAGGAAAGGGAGAAGTGAAAAAACCCATAAAGATTCTTATTCAGAATACGAGAAATGGGAGAAGGGAAAAAACATGAAAGGAATTTTTGTTTAGAATTGGACTGAATATCTCGACTACTGCATGATGAATTGGAAAACCACCACTTTAATTCTTTTTCAAAAACACCTAATTTCAGAAGTTCTTTGAACTTTATTTAAAGAATTACGAAATAAGCAAACGAAAAAAAGGAAATAAAATAACTGCGCTCCCAATCAAAGAGCGCTGTATGACCCACCTCATACCCCTATAGGTACATCACTGGTATAAAAATACACTACGCGTTTAATTTGCCTAAAAATAAACAAGAGCTGCATTAAATAAAAAACTAAGTCACGAGGCCCACAGTTTACGTACTTTTTAGCTAATAGGCTAGGGAATGTTGGCGGCTTGGGTCTCTAAATTTAAAAGAGTTTCGAATCTGCGTGTTTTCATTGGCAAAGCGGAGTACATCAGTTTCCGAGCTGACCAACCAATAAAAAGTTATGTTCGAAATAAGGTAACCCTAATATCCGCTATAAGCTGTAATTATACCTAATTCGAAATTTACTTGAGGATTTGCAGGCGATATAAATCATAGCGTATACCAAAAAATTTTAAATGTTCATCATTCCGCTTTAGCTTTTTTTTTGAGTAAATAATGTATGACGCGCGAATTTTCAGCACATGCGCCCCTACTTTTCAAGTTTGCAAAGACAGTGGTGGTCTCCGTTATAAAAATTTCGATAGATTTTAAAGTAATTTAAAAGTAATTATTACGCGATAAAAGTTTTGAAACTTAGAAAGGGCTTTGATAATATCTCGTAAAGTATTGAATTATGACATAATTATATTTCATTTTGAAATAATATTTTTTTTTACAGGAGTATTAGTGGGGGTCAGAAGGAGTAGTAAGTTGAGTTTCATTAGAGTACATTTTTTAAATGACAGTTATTGCAAAAAAAAAGAACAAAAAATGTGTGATGTCATCAAATTGGATGACGAATAGACCAATGAATGGATGAGCATGCTAACATAAACTTTTTCTGTTGAGACTACCGATTTTTGCGAATATAAAACAAATTACTAGGCGCCAGCACCGATTAAAATAATAGTGGCTACCAAAAATAGATTTTTTTCTAGAAGTGCTTCAGCTTCACAATTGAAAACTCTGCAATATAATGCCTGTTTGACTTTTTTCCGTTGCGTTTGATCCATTGATTTACATAAGTGTTATGTTTATCTGCTCTTCAATATAATACTATTTTCGATCAGATTTCTTTTTTACTTCAGTTAAAACCGAATAAATTTTCTACATGTTGCCTTTTTGCAAAAGAAAAAAAACTTTTATGCAGCTTGAATGACAATAGGTCTAACAATTCATAGAATTAGGGCGAAAATGTATATCTCAATAAACAACGTTGTTGTTATTGACACTTCACATTAAAAATATCTGTTTTCGTGTGAATATGTCATTTAAAAATCAAATAATAATTGCAACTTGGCAGCATTTACCGCTAAGAAGATTTAGGCCGAGCTTGCGCTGAGAAGGTTTTCATTTCAGAAATGCACTCGACGTTTTCCCCAAACCACTGAGGAGGTGCGAACCCCGTTAGGAAAACTTTTTTCTAAATTATTTTTATGCTGCCTTGTGCGACCGCCGCACAGTGGAGACAAATATAACATTTTGTTTCATTACTCGCTGTGAACTGTAATTTTGAAATTCATATTATTCATATCAATATTTTGTGCACGATTTTTTAATTTTTGTTTGTTTATTTAAGTTATGTTTTGTGCAAAGTTCAAAAAAAAATATTTGTAAAACTATTATATAAATATATATATATATATATATATAAGCCAAAACTAAAACGTGGTCAAGAAAATGTTAGGTGCCTAAAAATTCGAAAAAAAATGTTTCCGACCGTTTCTTTTGTGCATGATTTCTATATACGCCATTGCTAAGAAAAATTGCAAAAACAAATTATTTCATCAGCACACATAAAATTAAAAAAACTTTTTTGGGTATCGAAGAAAAAATAAATTTTAATCAAGGAATTAAAAAAAAACATTTTTTTGGAAATTTTTTTTAACCACTTATTTGTTTTGGCGTATCTCCACAATTATTCTCACCTGATTTTCGTTATGAAATATTTATTAGCAGGAGCAGGAGAATCGACTTTCCATCAATTTTTACACTCCTAACCTTAACCAAAACCTTAAAAATTGAACTCGGGAGTTCTCTACTAGTATCCAAAATCTTTCTATCAAGGCAAAAAATATCAAAATCGGTTAAAAAGCATGACCTGCTTAGATTAATGCGCCAAATGTTCAATTTGTCTCCTCTGTGCAGCGTGGTATGGAGGTAGCGTGCTCACCTAGCACACCGCTGTTTTAAAATATGAAATAGAGCACATTAGTTGGCCGGTTTTGCTCTAACAAACAATGGGGTAAAGAAACCATTGTTAAATAATTTCAATCGATTGTCGATTTATCGGGAACTTCCTGTTTATTATGTTGTCGATTTATTAGTTCTCATGCGATCTATGGAGCGATTCTAGTTTTCTGTATTTTAAGCTTTGATATACGGTTCGCCTCAGAAACTATCGTTAAAACAATCGATTTGAGTATCAAATTCATTCAAAGTGGAATACTTCTTTGATACGAAGCTAATGACAGAGTAACGGGTGGGATTTTGAAATCCCGAGCCAATTGAAGTGGATGACTTTATTTTGCAATTTCACATAAATAAAAAAAACTGTTCTACTTAGAAAGAAAGATCTGTAACCTAACTTGCATATTCAACAAAAAAATTACGAGCACATTTTAGCTTGTCACGGTTGGGATAAGTTGCATTGGAAGCACACATTTTGTAAATAAATTTCAACTGAATAAGCGTTGCAGATTTAATTTTTGATAGACCAACAAATTAAGTAGTATAAGATTCTTAGAGAACGGTATATTTGTTCCACGTTTTGTATGCATTAAAATACAATAACTTCATTCAAGGTTTTATCCGAGGTGTTGTTTTTGTCGTATTGACGCAAAAAGTGTCGGAATTTGAAGCTACATTGCTCCAATCCACAGTGGTCGGTCTTATATGGAGTTGGTGGCCAAAAATACTTCCAGTAGAGATATCAACGTGAAACTTTGGTCACGGCTTTACAAATATATCAGAATTATTTTTTCATAAAATTGGTGCGGGTGATACCTTCATAACGACCCACAACAACCCACTTTCACCGAATGCATACAAAAAGTGAGTAGATATGGGGGGAAAGTGGTAAGATGTGTATATCGCAAATACAATGTTTAATAGGTATAAATAAGAAATTAAAGTTATTAAAAGATCTTGCATACATAACAATAACAAAGCAAAAAACAAATAAAAAATAATGTCGTATGTTACATGGGAGCGCATATAACATACGACAATAATTTATCAGGGTGACGCTATCAGAAAACTGTCGCAAAACATAGTTAGTGCAACAAGTGGCAGCTGATATTAACACTTTAGAATCTTAAAACTTTGACTAATACTACATATAAGTTCCAACGTGAGGATCGGTGAGGAACCGAACTAAAACATTAGCTGAAATTGAAATATTTGTGCAAATAAACACTAATAAAGGCACTGGTGAAATTTAAAATAAAAGAAAAAACACAACAAGCTAAAGACACTAAAATTATTTCAGAATGAAGTAAATGCCTTAGACTTGAATATTCATTTTCACTTATTTCGATACAATGATATTTATGTATTTTTAAATAGCTTAAACTTGCACTTTATTTTTAACTTGCTCACACTGCAAAAACCAACTAATACCATAACCTCATATTTGAAGCTATTCTTAAATAGTACAGTTCGAATACAACAAAAACAAATATACCTTTTAAAAGGCTGTTATAATAAAAGATACTAATGACACATTTGGTGAAAAACTTTTCACTTTGATTTTATTTTTGGCCTATGGAACCGACCACTGTACAATCGTCAATAGGGGAGGGCCAAGGATAAAAAACTCTTTAAAACATGAAAGGTATAAAAAATATGTGCAAAATTCATTTGGCTTTTGTCTGGTGTGAAAAGTTAAAATAAAATATGTAGTATATGTAGTTTATGTAATAAGAATATTAGTTACAAAACAAATGTACCAATAAAATGATTCCATATATCTCTCAAAAACATCATTTTGGCTACGTCTGGCTCCCAACAATAACCATATACAGAACAACACAGAAAATAATCAGGGAATAGTTTGAGATTCAAAGCAATTTCGAATTAAGTTGGTGCCGGCATGTCAAACACCCAAATGAATGGCACGAAAATCGATCCACAGGCTTTCAATGCTAGCCGGCCTGCACCGTTTGCTGTTTTATTGTATTTCGTTGCTCGTTGTCGTGGCTTTCGCGATGTAGTCTGGAATTTTAATGCTTTGCTTTGTTTCATATTTCTATGAAAACAATTTTTTGCTAACTTGTTTCTGTGTTTTTATTCACGCTGTTGTTGCCTAGCTCCGTTAGCCAAATAACCTCAACACCGTTGTTTTAAAAACAATGAGCAATAAATGTTGTATGATATTGTTTTTAAAGCTGTTTTTGTTTTTTAATCAAATAAGAGTTGTTATTTAAAAAACTTATGTTTATAGATATTGTGCATCGACAGTATTTATTTCGGTTCAGATCAATTTAAAATTCAATTCACGATATGACGTACCTAGAATGGGGTTTCAATTTTAAAATTAGTACACATTTAGTAAACATCTATATTTTAGATGATAATTACCAACTCCCGACCCATTACCACCCCAACTACCGCTCCTAATCCTACTCCCAATCCCATCTCCCACTCCTTCTAATATTTGCCCCCATTCCTACTGTCAAACCTACTCCTGCGCCCACTAATACTGCTGTAGCTTCTTAAAAAATTTGCTTGTTAATTTACCTGGGCAAAGAGGCAACTCTTACCAAATCTCAAGCAAATCGCCCATAAAACAATTTAGTACCATCGAGTTTTTAAATTTTTTGGAATAGCTCGATCCTGGTCCACTTCTCGGAAAGAAAAGTGTCTCAAATAATAAGAATCACGAAAGTACCCCTTTATCAAAATTCAAGTAAATCGCAATATACATTAGTTTTATTTAGAAAAGGCTAGCCCTGTTCCATTTCCCGGAGTGGGCAAAGAGGTACCCCCGTACCAAATTTTTAGTAAACTGAAAAATAAAAGTGGTCCTTCTTTGGTCCACTTCTTGGACCAAATTATGAATCTAATATATGGCCAAATCCCCTTAAACACACACATTCAATTTCGTTAAAATCGGTCCGTTGTGTAACTCATTCACAAACATGCGTACAGGAGAATTATACTCGTATATACATTAGGGTGGTGGTTTTTAAAATTAACGGGGCACCCCGTAAAATCATTATTTACTCAAAAATACTGATGGCGTATATATACATTTTTTTTGTGAGGTTTTTAGGGGTCGCTACCCTAGGTCAAACTTTTGGAAATATCATTGTAAGAATATAAAGATTAAACAGGAAAAAAGGAAATTAAATTTTTAATGTAGGTTTTCCAAGAGGTCTGCTTTTAACCTTAAAGATTATCTAAGTTATTTTGGCACAAAAAAAATTCGTTGAAAATTACTAGACATGGTAAAATAGTAAATAGTACCATAAAAGGACCATGCACCATACAAAATTTTAGAAAAATAATGAAATATTCAACGGAAGTGCAATGATGGTAGAACATTTGCACAAAATCCTGAACTCCCATATTAATTTATTTTTTCGATATTGAATAGCAAATCATGAACTGTCAAAACAAAACAAAAAGTGCAAAGAAAAAATTTCAAATGCAATAAGTTGCTCACGATCGACAGCTTATACTTGCTATAGCAACGTTTCCAACTACAAATACAAAAAAATCTGAAACACCGTTATTTATTTTTATTTTCTAGAAATATTTCCTGCTATAAGGAAAGTATGTGTACCCAATTTTGTTACGATATGTAAATTTTTCTTCGTGTTATGGCTCCCGAAGCATAGAAAATTGCTTAGTCATAAAAGAGGCGGTGCCACGCCCATTTTTTTTTAATTTGAAGTTTTTCCTATTTTTGTTATAAATCTACTTGGGAAATGAAACACCATTGATGTAAAGCTCTTTTTTGCAAAGACAAAGCTTATTTTATTCGTACACGACCCTTTTAAAAATCTTTTATAGAAAAGTTGGCGTGGTCCTTAACCATATTCGTTAATTTTTCTTCAAAGCATTCCTTATAGTAAAGGCAACCTATCTGCCGAATTTTGTTACGATAAGTTTAACGATTTTTGATTTATGATTAAAAATATTTGTAAAATTGATTTTATCACAAGAGGGCGGTGCCACGCCCTTTTAAAAAAATGTTTTCAAATTTTTATCAAGAGTCTCAATATCAGTCCACACGTCAAATTTCAACATTCTAGGTGTATTGCTTACTAAATTATCAGGTTTTTTGCGTTTTCCAAAATGTTATAAATATTAAAAGTGGGCATGGTTATCATCCGATTTCCAATCTATTCTGGGTCCAGATAAGCTCGCGTACCAAACTTGGTGAAGATATCTCAATATTTACTCAAGTTATCGTGTTAACGGGTAGACGGACGGACGGACATGGCTCAATCAAATATTTTTTTCGATACTGATGATGTCTATATCTATCTCGATAACTTATACCTGTACAACCAACCGTTATCCAATCAATGTTATAATACCCTGTGTACAAGTACAGCTGGTTATAAAAAGAAAGTCGAAGACAAAAATTGCAAAGCGTCTGCCAAAAAGATGGGCCAATGTCATGAAGCGGTATCTACTTACATTGAACTTCAGCCAGCAATATTCGAAGCCTTTGAAGAGATAGTAGAAAGGAAAAACGGCAAAACTTCAGCACAAGCTTCTCAGTTTCAAGCTACTATTTCTAGCGTGCAGTTTCAAACGTTGCTGTTGTTATAAGGACACTCCCCGAAGGCCTTGGGAAGTGCTATCGATGTTGATGGTCCTTTGCCGAATGCAGATCCGGTACGTTCCGGTAACAAGCACAATAAAAGTACCAGCCCGACCATCTCAGGAAACGATTTGTTATGACCACATGAAACCTTCTAGGCCATACCGCCATCCCACTCCCTGCATCCATCAGGAGTTCGGGGTCGCCAGAACCTCGGCTGTTAATGAAACAGGATTCGCCACGGGTAAGTGAGGTTGACAATTGGTTTGGAGAAGCTATATGATGCGCAGGCAATCCCTTGAGAGAGTTGCGCTACAAAAGAAACCACGCATGGGGGGTTGAACCCGAAAACACCCCGTAAATCCGCCACTGACTTACACCAAAAATATGAAAATTAGCGAACTTAAAACACTTTGTTTTTTATTTGTAAAACATTATTACAAACATGGACAAGCCAACCAAAATTACAAAGACCATATACACATTTCTCGCAATTATCTTTTGATAGAAATAAAGTTATTGTTTTCCGCCTTCTGATTATTATTACAGAGACCCTTCTTTTGAATGGATCGCTTAGTATACTTATTATGAATAACAATGATTGGTTTTTATTTTTTGCACCAAATAAAAGACGCAAAAATTTTACGAAATTAAATCAGCTGTTATCTTCCCGCAAGCAAAAAGATAAAACTTGGTTAAATCTCTGCAGTGACGAGCGTAAAGTGCGGTTTATGACAAAGATTTTTGAAGAATAAAGATATTGCATGCGCGAACTTCGGTGGAAAGCAACGCAGCTTCACAAAAACCTAATAGGTCTTTTTCACCACACCACAAACTTTAACACAATTTTTTACATAATTTATGCACACAAAATACACGATTGGAGTTTTAGAGAGTAAAAATTATAATTCTGAACAGATTAGCTGAATAAAAAGTGTACAAATAATTGTTAATAATAAATACAGTGGTAGTTTAACACATTCTGCTATGGTGGGTGGTGAATGTGACCTACTAGATTGTGAAGGTTGCTACACACTATTTTTCGCGCATGCAACATCATTATTCTCCAAAAGTCTTTGTTTATGAGACATGTTGCTTTGGCTTAAGTTAATTTTATATTAGCTGTCAAACAATTTCTCATATTCATTTTCAGTTCAGTATCACGGTCAGTTAACGGCCGCTTATTACTTATTTTTTTTAATTAGCACTTAACCGTTTAAACGGTTATGATCATCCAACAACGCGTGCCAGTCGCAAAAGGGGCAATCGGCTTGTTTTTAGGTACAATAGTAAAATAATACATGATTTATGTTACTATCCACATTTAATGTAGTTTGTCCAATCCAGACTTCTTGCATTATCCTATAGTCAAGAGAAACATATTGTGGCGAATTCTAGCATCACTATGTTGTTAGTAAGTAAAGGCACAACAACAATAAAGGAAGCTGCCACTCTTGTGTACAAGGCAACGAAGAGATATCTCACAGTTATGTAGTCATCAGCCGAAGTAGTTATTCACACATACACACGCACTATGGGAGAGACGTGGACTACAGATATACATGTATATAGCTGGTAACTAACCAAGCATGACATATAACTGTTCGCGAAATGACTAGACCTTAGGAGAAATAGGAGAACGAGGAAACCGAGAGTATAAAATCAGCGCAAGCTGAGTAATAACTAATCAGTTTTGATTTAAACACGCTATTGGTTGTGAAGTATAATTGTGAAGTACTACTCCTACAGAAATCTAAATAAAGACCAGTTTTGCAATACTGAATGTTGGAGTGTTTTATTCAAAAGTTTCGCTATTCGAACGATAGCAGAAGGTGCATAAAAATCGGAATTCCCCAAATTCGTTACAATATATTGCATACATGGCTTCAGTCAAATCTTCAGGGTACAAATCATCTCACTTAACTTAGTCCATACTGCAGTGACCTAGCAATTTGTTTTAAAAGTTTAACATTCGTAGGGTCTGACAAATGTCGAAAAAAATTATGGCACATCAAGTTTGCAGAATTAAATGGCACGATCATAATGTGCGTCATGTTTTCCACATAGAAACGATTTCTTTCGTCCATTCATTGCGAATTTAGTAATGAAAATACTCGCTCACAGTTAGCATTATTTGCTAGAATGGACAAAAAGAACTGAACGATTTTCAAAATTTCCGAAAAACAAGCCACATTGGGATTCGCAGTTTTTTTTATACTCAGTTGAGCAGAGCTCACAGAGTATATTAAGTTTGATTGGATAACGGTTGGTTGTACATATATAAAGGAATCGAGATAGATATAGACTTCCATATATCAAAATAATCAGGATCCAGAAAAAAATTTGATTGAGCCATGTCCGTCCGTCCGTCCGTCCGTCCGTCCGTCCGTTAACACGATAACTTGAGTAAATTTTGAGGTATCTTGATGAAATTTGGTATGTAGGTTCCTGAGCACTCATCTCAGATCGCTATTTAAAATGAACGATATCGGACTATAACCACGCCCACTTTTTCGATATCGAAAATTTCGAAAAACCGAAAAAATGCGATAATTCATTGCCAAAGGCGGTTAAAGCGATGAAACTTGGTAGATGGGTTGACGTTATGACGCAGAATAGAAAATTAGTAAGATTTTGGACAATGGGCGTGGCACCGCCCACTTTTACAAGAAGGTAATTTAAAAGTTTTGCAAGCTGTAATTTGGCAGTCGTTGAAGATATCATGATGAAATTTGGCAGGAACGTTACTACTATTACTATATATGTGCTAAATAAAAATTAGCAAAATTGGATGAAGAACACGCCCACTTTTTAAAAAAAAATTTTTTTAATTCAAATTTTAACAAAAAATTTAATATCTTTACTGTATATAAGTAAATTAAGTCAAAATTCAACTCCAGTAATGATATGATGCAACAAAATACAAAAATAAAAGAAAATTTCAAAATGGGCGTGGCTCCGCCCATTTTCATTTAGTGTGTCTAGAATACTTTTAATGCCATAAGTCGAACAAAAATTTACCAATCCTTTTGAAATTTGGTAGGAGCATAGATTCTATGACGTTAACTGTTCTCTGTGAAAATGGGCGAAATCGGTGGAAGCCACGCCCAGTTTTTATACACAGTCCACCGTCTGTCCTTCCGCTCGGCCGTTAACACAATAACTTGAGCAAAAACCGATATATCTTTACTAAACTTAGCCCACGTACTTATCTGAACTCACTTTATCTTGGTATAAAAAATGGCCGAAATCCGACCATAACCACGCCCACTTTATCGATATCGAAAATTACGAAAAATTAAAAAAATGCCATAATTCTATACCAAATACGAAAAAAGGGATGAAACATGGTAACTGGATTGGTTTATTGACGCAAAATATAACTTTGGAAAAAACTTTGTAAAATGGGTGTGACACCTACCATATTAAGTAGAAGAAAATGAAAAAGTTCTACAAGGCGAAATCAACAGCCCTTGGAATCTTGGCAGGAATACTGTTAGTGTTATTGAATATATAAATAAATTAGCAGTACCCGACAGATGATTTTCTGGATCACCTGATCCACATTTGGTCGATATCGCGAGAACGCCTTCACATATACATCTAAGGGCCACTCGCTTTTAAAACCCTCATCAATACCTTTAATTTGATATCCATATCGTACAAACACATTCTAGAGTCAACCCTGGTCCACCCTAATGGCGATATCTCGAAAAGGCGTGCACCTATAGACCTAATGCCCACTCCCTCTTAAAATGCTCAGTAACACCTTTCGTTTGATACCCATATCGTAAAAACATTCTAGAGTCACCCCTGGCCCACCCTAATGGCGATATCTCGAAAAGGCGTCCACCTATAGACCTAATGTCCACTCCCTCTTAAAATGCTCAGTAACACCTTTCCTTTGATACCCATATCGTACAAACATTCTAGAGTCACCCCTGGCCCACCCTAATGGCGATATCTCGAAAAGGCGTCCACCTATAGACCTAATGCCCACTCCCTCTTAAAATGCTCAGTAACACCTTTCGTTTGATACCCATATCGTACAAACATTCTAGAGTCACCCCTGGCCCACCCTAATGGCGATATCTCGAAAAGGCGTCCACCTATAGACCTAATGCCCACTCCCTCTTAAAATGCTCAGTAACACCTTTCGTTTGATACCCATATCGTACAAACATTCTAGAGTCACCCTTGGTCAACCTTTATGGCGATATCTCGAAAAGGCGTCCACCTATAGAACTGAGGATTACTCCCTTTTAAAATACTCATTACCACCTTTCATTTGATACCCATATCGTACAAACACATTCTAGAGTCACCCTGGCCCACCCTAATGGCGATATCTCGAAAAGGCGCCCACCTATAGACCTAATGCCCACTTTCCCTCTTAAAATGCTCAGTAACACCTTTCGTTTGATACCCATATCGTACAAACATTCTAGAGTCACCCCTGGCCCACCCTAATGGCGATATCTCGAAAAGGCGTCCACCTATAGACCTAGTGCCCACTCCCTCTTAAAATGCTCAGTAACACCTTTCGTTTGATACCCATATCGTACAAACATTCTAGAGTCACCCCTGGCCACCCTAATGGCGATATCTCGAAAAGGCGTCCACCTATAGACCTAATGCCCACTCCCTCTTAAAATGCTCAGTAACACCTTTCGTTTGATACCCATATCGTACAAACATTCTAGAGTCACCCCTGGCCCACCCTAATGGCGATATCTCGAAAAGGCGTCCACCTATAGACCTAATGCCCACTCCCTCTTAAAATGCTCAGTAACACCTTTCGTTTGATACCCATATCGTACAAACATTCTAGAGTCACCCTGGTCCACCCTTTATGGCGATATCTCGAAAAGGCGTCCACCTATAGAACTAAGCTCACTCCCTTTTAAAATGCTCATTAACACCTTTCATTTGATACCCATATCGTACAAACATTCTAGAGTCACCCCTGGCCCACCCTAATGGCGATATCTCGAAAAGGCGTCCCACCTATAGACCTAATGCCCACTCCCTCTTAAAATGCTCAGTAACACCTTTCGTTTGATACCCATATCGTACAAAACATTCTAGAGTCACCCTGGTCCACCTTTATGGCGATATCTCGAAAAGGCGTCCACCTATAGAACTAAGGATTGCTCCCTTTTAAAATACTCATTACCACCTTTCATTTGATACCCATATCGTACAAACACATTCCAGAGTCACCCCTGGCCCACCCTAATGGCGATATCTCGAAAAGGCGTCCACCTATGGACCTAATGCCCACTCCCTCTTAAAATGCTCAGTAACACCTTTCGTTTGATACCCATATCGTACAAACACATTCTAGAGTCACCCCTGGCCCACCCTAATGGCGACATTTCGAAAAGGCGTCCACCTATAGACCTAATGCCCACTCCCTCTTAAAACGCTCAGTAACACCTTTCATTTGATTCCCATATCGTACAACTAGAGACACCCCTGGTCCACCTTTATGGCGATATCTCGAAACGGCGTCCACCTAGGGAACTAAGGATCACTCCTTTTCAAAATACTCATTAACAGCTTTCATTTGATACCCATATCGTACAAACATATTCTAGAGTCACCCCTGGTCCACCTTTATGGGGATTTCTCGAAAAGGCGTTCACCTATAGAACTAAAGCCCATTCCCTTTTAAAATACTCATTATCACCTTTCATTTGATACCCATATCGTACAAACACATTCTAGAGTCAGCCCTGGTCCACCTTTATGGCGATATCCCTAAATGGCGTCCATCCATAGAACTATGGCCTACTCTCTCTTAAAATACTCTTTAATACCTTCCATTTGATACACATGTCATACAACCACATTCCAGGGTTACCCTAGGTTCATTTTCCTACATGGTGATTTTCCTTATTTTGTCTCCATAGCTCTCAACTGAGTATGTAATGTTCGGTTACACCCGAAACTTAGCCTTCCTTACTTGTTTATACTCAGTTGAGCAGAGCTCACAGAGTATATTAAGTTTGATTGGATAACGGTTGGTTGTACATATATAAAGGAATCGAGATAGATATAGACTTCCATATATCAAAATAATCAGGATCGAAAAAAAATTTGATTGAGCCATGTCCGTCCGTCCGTCCGTCCGTCCGTCCGTTAACACGATAACTTGAGTAAATTTTGAGGTATCTTGATGAAATTTGGTATGTAGGTTCCTGAGCACTCATCTCAGATCGCTATTTAAAATGAACGATATCGGACTATAACCACGCCCACTTTTTCGATATCGAAAATTTCGAAAAACCGAAAAAGTGCGATAATTCATGACAAAGACGATAAAGCGATCGAAACTTGGTAGATGAGTTGACGTTATGACGCAGAATAGAAAATTAGTAAATTTTGGACAATGGGCGTGGCACCGCCCACTTTTACAAGAAGGTAATTTAAAAGTTTTGCAAGCTGTAATTTGGCAGTCGTTGAAGATATCATGATGAAATTTGGCAGGAACGTTACTACTATTACTCTATATGTGCTAATAAAAATTAGCAAAATCGGATGAAGGAACACGCCCACTTTTAAAAAAAATTTTTTTAAAGTCAAATTTTAACATAAAATTTAATATCTTTACTGTATATAAGTAAATTAAGTCAAGATTCAACTCCAGTAATGATATAGTGCAACAAAATACAAAAATAAAAGAAAATTTCAAAATGGGCGTGGCTCCGCCCTTTTTCATTTAGTTTGTCTAGGATACTTTTAACGCCATAAGTCGAACAAAAATTAACCAATCCTTCTCAAATTTGGTAGGAGCATAGATTTATGACGGTAACTGTTCTCTGTGAAAATGGGCGAAATCGGTTGATGCCACGCCCAGTTTTTATACACAGTCGTCCGTCTGTCCTTCCGCATCGGCCGTTAACACGATAACTTGAGCAAAAACCGATATATCTTTACTAAACTTAGTCCACGTACTTATCTGAACTCACTTTATCTTGGTATGGAAAATGAACGAAATCCGACCATGACCACGCCCACTTTTTCGATATCGAAAATTTCGAAAAACCGAAAAGTGCGATAATTCATTACAAAAGACCGATAAGCGACGAAACTTGGTAGATGTGTTGAACTTATGACGCAAATAGAAATTAGTAAAATTTTGACATGGGCATAGCACCGCCCACTTTTAAAAGAAGGTAATTTAAAACTTTTGCAGCTGTAATTTGGCAGTCGTTGAAGATATCATGATAAATTTGGCAGGAACGTTACTCTTATTACTATATGTACGCTTATAAAAGTTAGCAAATGGAGAAGGACCACGCCCACTTTTAAAAAAAATTTTTTTAAAAGTAAAATTTTAACAAAAAATTTAATATCTTTACAGTATATAAGTAAATTATGTCAGATTCAACTTCAGTAATGATATGTTGCAAAAAAATACAAAAATAAAAGAAAATTTAAAAATGGGCGTGGCTCCGCCCTTTTTCATTTAATTTGTCTAGGATACTTTTAACGCCATAAAACGAACAAAAATTAACCAATCCTTTTGCAATTTGGTAGGGGCATAGATTTTATGGCGTTAACTGTTTTTCTGTGAAAATGGGCGAAATCGGTTGATGCCACGCCCAGTTTTTATACACAGTCTTCCGTCTGTCCTTCCGCATGGCCGTTAACACGATAACTTGAGCAAAATCGATATATCTTTACTAAACTCAGTTCACGTACTTATCTGAACTCACTTTATCTTGTATGAAAATGAACAATCCGTAAGGTAAGGTAATTGGATTGTTTTATTGACGCGAAATATAACTTTAGAAAAAAACTTTATAAAATGGTTGTGACACCTACCATATTAAGTAGAAGAAAATGAAAAGTTCTGCAGGGCGAAATAAAAAACCCTTAAAATCTTGGCAGGTATTACAGATATAAATAAATTAGCGGTATCCAACAGATGATGTTTCTGGGTCACCCTGGTCCACATTTTGGTCGATATCTGGAAAACGCCTTCACATATACAACTACCACCACTCCCTTTTAAAACCTCATTAATACCTTTAATTTGATACCCATATCGTACAAACTCATTCTAGAGTCCCCCTGGTCCACCTTTATGGCGATATTTCGAAAAGGCGAACACCTATAGAACGAAGGCCCACTCCTTTAAAAATACTCATAACACCTTTCATTTGATACCCATATCGTACAAACAAAGTCTAGAGTCACCCTGGTCAGAAAGGCCCACTCCCTCTTAAAATACTCATTAACTCCTTCGTTTGATACCCATATTGCACAAACGAATTCTAGGGTCACCCCTGGTCCACCTTTATGGCGATATCTCGAAACGGCGTCCACCTATGGAACTAAGGATTACTCCCTTTTAAAATACTCATTAACACCTTTCATTTGATACCCATATCGTACAAACGCATTCTAGAGTCACACCTGGTCCATCTTTATGGCGATATCTCGAAAAGGCGTCCACCTATAGAACTAAGGCCCACTCCCTCCTAAAATACTCATTAACTCCTTTCGTTTGATACCCATATTGCACAAACGAATTCTAGAGTCACCCCTGGTCCACCTTTATGGCGATATCTCGAAAAGGGGTCCACCTATAGAACTAGGATTACGCCCTTTTAAAATGCTCATTAACACCTTTCATTTGATACCCATATCGTACAACGCATTCTAGAGTCACCCCTGGTCCATCTTTACGGCGATATCTCGAAAAGGCGTCCATCTATAGTACTTAGGTCCACGCCGTTTTAAAATACTCATTAATACCTTTCATTTGATACCCATATCGTACAAACGCATTCTAGAGTCAACCCTGATCCACCTTTATGGCTATATCCCCTAAATGGCGTCCACCTATAGAACTATGGCCCACTCCCTCTATAAAATACTCTTTAATGCCTTTCATTTGATACACATGTCATACAAACACATTCCAGGGTTTCCCTCGGTTCATTTTCCTACATGGTTATTTTCCCTTATGTTGTCACCATAGCTCTCACTGAGTATGTAATGTTCGGTTACACCCGAACTTACCTCCTTACTTGTTTTATTGTTTTTTGCTACCAACTTTCGTGGGCTCCGTTGTGTGGCTACTCGTTGTTTACAGTTGGATTGCCATAAAATTATGATTGCTCTTTGTGTCCTTTTTTTATTTATCGCGGTTTTTTATTAATCTCTGCTGTTGTTGTTAATATATTTTTGTTTTCAGCTGCACTTCTTGATGAAGTTATTAAGCGTTAATGTGCGCTTCATTGTGGTTTCTTTCAGTTCGTTATTCATTTGCTCCGAATCTCTTAATTGCTCGTGAACTTGCTCGGTTGCTGAGCTGCTACGCGTCCGCAGCTGTTGTTCTGTATTGCGAATTTATTATTTATTGTATTATGGAATGAATATCGGTTTGAATTTTAATTAGTTTACTTACTTTACTGGTTAATGTGGATTACAAATTTTTTTGCCGTTTATGTGCTTCATTTTCTGTCGGAGCGAATGAACAAAAAATTAGTTTGATTTATTAAACCACTAGTAAACCCTTCCTTTCCTAATCTAAACCCTGCCTCTTCTCGCTGCGTATTTGTCCAGATATCATAGTTATTAAAACAATTACATTGTATTCCCTCCACCTGTCTCTTCTCCTCTCCTCTCCTCTCCGCTCCTCTCCTCTCCTCTCCTCTCCTCTCCTCTCCTCTCCTCTCCTCTCCTCTCCTCTCCTCTCCTCTCTCTCCTCTCCTCTCCTCTCCTCTCCTCTCCTCTTCTACTCTCCTCTCCTCTCCTCTCCTCTCCTCTCCTCTCCTCTCCTCTCTTCTCCTCTCCTCTCCTCTCCTCTTCATTTTGATATACATTCCTCACCTCCTTCGCTCCTTTCGTTACTACGGCCACCAGCTGAAGCTTCTCGTATAAACACTGTGCTCTCTCACGTTTCATTGTGGGGATTCAAAGGGTTGCGTAGAGAAAAGGACTCAAGGAATAGCCAGGCCAATTTATTGTTTATCTGGCCCAATTGTCAACTTCACCTACTCATGACGAGTCCTGGGTATTTAGCATGTGGGCCTCAGCGGACGCGTTGGTTGGTACCTTAATGCTGCTGTTTTTCGGAATGTGCAAGATAAATATCCGACAAGGCCCATATATATCGATAAAACACCCTAAAACCTCGGGTAGTCCTTATCACTACATTCTTTCTGTAACTAGCGCTTTTGTGCGGCAAGACTGTACTTTCATTTTTTGATTAAGATGGGTGAAATACTATGATACCCCCAGCAGCGGTGCATTCTGGTTAGAAATGTGCTCCCAAATAGTCGGTAACATAGTAAATTCGAAGATTGCTCTCAGTGAGGAGGTTGGAGATCAATCAGCTGTCAACGTTTCTCTGGTCACTTTTGTTGCTGTACAGAGGAGTGTGCTTATCGCGGTAGTGGACATGGTCGTTATCTGTACCTCCTTGAACGCGCTCATCCAGACCTCCAATCAGTTTGATGAGAAATGTGAAAATGAATTCCTGAACAACATTATGTTGGTGTATCTTATTATATCCGAACAAAAAAATTTAAGCCAACGAAATAAAACTCTTCAATTAGTTTGTTTGTCATAACAATAGAGCTTGCGATTCCTCGAATTTGTTTAAGAAGAAATTTCTCGCGATTCTGATAATATGTTGAGCCTCGGAATACTCGCTAGCTTCTCAATTCAGTTCAATTCAAACCGTAAGCTCTTCATAATACTGCCAAAGCGGCGATAAAACTGGATTGAGAAGCTGCCGACATTTGTAAGTATGTCTAAACTCGAAAATTTTGGGAGAAGCCAAGTTCTTGATTTCTCGAGTCTCGAAGTTATCGCCTGTGTTCGAGAAAAAGTCGTAAGCTCTACATATATGTATGATAGCAATGCAGGGACTAATTTGAATGCCGAGAAGCTCGCAAGGTTTATGAGTAATTCGGAGAAGCTAGGTGCTCGATTTCTCGAGTCGCGAAACTCTCGCTTGTTTTCGAGAAAATATCGTAGGCTATACAAAACAGCTCTACATAGTATGTGACCTTGGTGCCATAAGAATTTAATCGTAAGAAACAAATAAAAGCAAAAATTATAAAGCAAATGCATACTTACTCTACCGCTAGAAAATCCTTGAGATGCGTCATCTGCAAAAGCTTTTTTTGCAATAATTACCTCCCCTTTGAAAAAACTGTTTAGAATAAACAATTAAAATAAAATCATATGTACCTCTCCGCATGTTGTCTAATGAAATCCGTTGCATGAATGACAATCATAAATATGTATGTATTTTTAACACATGTGTTTTGATATATTAGTGTGTGTGTGTCAGTATTTGCATGCGCGCATTGTCTACTTGTATGTCTAGACGGATTCAAGCCTTTCTAAGACGTATTTCAAGTTCACATTTTTCCCCATTTCTCCCTAGAAAATTGTTTCTGTTTCCTTTGTCTGTTATTTTTTTTCTTCTTTGTTTTGAGCTGCTAATTTCTATAAATCTACTTCTTTTGCTTTGTTTTTGTTTCCTGTTCGCATTTTATGCTTTTCATAGCATCGTCTGCGTTAGACTGATATCTGTCCAGCGAGAAAATGCTGAGCGCGCTGATGGAGATTTTCAATGTGTTCGAGTGCCAACACAACTTCTGCTACAGTTTTCGCACATTCGCATAAAAAAGGACGTGTATTTGGATTATATTTTACATGGATTTGTTATGTTTATACTTCTACATGTATTTTAATAGCCCTTAAATATAAGTAAAATAGTGGCGAACGATACAAAGCCGGCATAAATTATATAGGGAGAAAATGCGGGAAATTCGTATGCATAGAATAGGCAGGATATGTTAAAATGTTACATACAAACAAACTTTTATGCACATACAAACATAAACACGTATAGGCCAGTGGTGCGCAATGCCGGTAGAGCTTCAATTCATCGTCATTGACTGGCGCTTAGCCCCCTAAACGATCTTGGACGTTTCATAACAACTCTGTGGAGGTCTCCCCCTTCCTCTGGTTCCAAACTGCAATGTCGACTGAAATACTCACAGTTCATCATTATCCTCCGTATATACTTGCCGTCGGCATCACGAATGGGACCATAAGTCCTCCGGAGAACTTTATCTCAAACACTCCATGAGCCATGTTATCTTCTCTCTATAGCGTCCATGATCCATGAGCTATACATCAGGAGGAGGTTTGATGGGCGACTTGTAGAGCGTGATTTTTTTCACCGAGAGAGGACCTCACTTTTCAGTTGCCTGCTCATTCCAAAGAAGCAGTCTTTGGCAAGAGTTTTTGTCGTTCTTGCTGGTTGCCAAATACACGGAATCCTCCACATTCTCGAATTTATATCCGTCAACAGTGACGTGGCTGACAAGACACGAATGCGCCGACTCTTTTTTGGACGACAGCAAATACTTTTGTCTTGTTCTCATTCACCGCAAAAACCACTTTTTTTTCTTCTTTATCTAATCCTGAAAATGGCAGAACTCACAGTGCATTTGTTCAGGCCAATAAGAGCTTCAAATACAAACCCGATATTTTTGTTGTAGTATGTGTTTAAATGGAGAATGTTTGAGCATAAAAAGATGTTTACTGCTCGAAGTTCAAGCTTCAACTGATTGATTGCTTGCTTTACTGAATCTATGTCTTTCTAATATAGTTTTCCGAAGCTCTGCGAAAACTCTCGAGTGCACCACTGTTATAGGTATGCAAATATTCCGCCACGAGCCGTATGCATGCTGGGAAAAGCATTTTGTCAAGGGCGAGCTGGCAACGTCCAATATATGTACATACGTATGTATGTGGGATATCATGTCATATATGGTAAGACGAGAAAGCGAAAAATATGTAAATATATGCAAATACAAAGTAAGTGCTTTTGTGAAATTGTGAAAAAATATAAATAATAAAGAAATCAAAAAAGAAAATGACATTGAAACAAAGAATTGGTGATGTAAAAAAAGGATAAGACCACGATTGGGAAGCAGCAATGCGTTGAAAGTGCAAAAGCATACAAATATATTTTTTTTTGTTGTATATGAGTGTGTGAATGAGGTGACATAGTGCGTGCATGTACAGGGTTACACATTAGCTGCAGGATTGCTGCTTATGATAGAGTGCACATTGGGTTGGGTCGATTTGTATGCACGAAAGTTAACCGATATCGGCCATCAATTTTTCGATAGGATTTGGGCTCAGGAAAAAAAAGTTCCACTACGCATAACCAAAAAATAATTTTCGAGCCTGCGAAAAAAAGTCGATTTTCGACCACTATTCTTCTATATCTCCACAAAAGAATTTTTTTTTCAAAAAACTGTATTTACCAACTTTGCATTTGCCAGTTGACACGAAAAAAATACATAAAAACTGATTTGGAGCCTTGAAAATGAAAAAATGCATACAAATCGAAAAAATCGATGAAATTTGTGAGAACTGTGCACAAAATGACAGGGACGAGGAGCCTGTTCCTCTAACCTACTAGTGTGCTTGTTCCGGGAAGGTGAGGGGGATACAAGTGCGACACGATGCGACATCCCTTCGATATAGGTTTTACTATTACAGAAAATTTATTTTTGTCGGGATCATGAGGTTCTTTACCGAATTCGATAATGCTAAAGACACAGACACAGATTCAGATACAGCCACAGATGCAGATACAGAAACAGACACAGATACAGATAAAAGTACATGTACAGATACAGATACAGATGCGGATACATATACAGATACTGATACAGATACTGATACAGATGCAGATACAGATACAGATACAAATATTGATACACAGTGGTCTTTAAAAACCTTAAGATTGTTCCTGAATATCAAGTCACGATATAAGTATATCGAGAGTAATGAGATAAGAAACGAGGAAACCAATTATTTAGACTTCCAATCATCTCTAGTTGAGCAAGCCATATTGAACACCCTGTTAACAATAAAAGAATGAACTGAAGAAAGCAAGCGTTCTGGGACCAAAGCAGCAAAGAGAAGTTCATGAATGAGTGCATAAGTAATTGACACTGAAGTCTATGACAAAAAAATCAGGCACATATATACATGCGCGCGAGTAGCTTTAACAAACGTTCACATACACACATTAAACACAAATAAAAACAAACATTTGAATGAAAACACATGTATTATACTTATACATGTATGTGATGCAAATGTCTGTTTATGTATGTATCTATTTGTTATCGCAAATGCACATATTTTATTATGCTTTGCGACATTACGATTGTTACGGCCAGACATTTACAATTATCTGCATTTAACAAGTAAATGAATAGATAAATGTGGATTTGGTTGCAACAGATGCAGTAGCAACAACAACAGCAAATAACCATATCAAAAGCCATTGCAAATGCGAATGGAGGCAAAGGCCAATGCTAAACAACATAGCCCATACAAACAATCATCCAGCTTATCGCTCAGACACTCAGACGCGCGCAGTTGTTTGTCATTAGCCGCCAAAAGCAATTAAAGTTTTGTGTTGCATTCACGGGCACATACATATACGAACATTCAAAAACACATGCAGACTTGCCACTGATAGACAGCCACTAAGCTCCTTATGCAATTGCATACCCTTTCGGATGCTTTTAGCGCAATTAGTCAACGTAAATATATTTATGTTACATCATACATATATACAAGCTTTCATACACACATACATACATAGCATATTCACACACTTTTATCGATTCTTTAAATTGGCTTTCGCCGCTGTTGCTTATGTGTTTGTGTTTATGTGGTCAAGTGCCTGTTTACACACAAAAGACGATTTTTCGTTTTACAGCTGCCACTTTAAATGGATTTCGTCAAAGTTAAAGCTCTCATTGTAAATAAATAAGTAAATAAATAAATGTCTTTCCACCGAAATTTTATTTACGGGTGCAGTGTGCACAGAACGAAAAGTTTGTATCTACTTTAGTGAAATTCATAGAATCAAAATGCTTAATGAAGATTTGTGTGTATTTTTCGAAGTCAAAAATGTCGCTTTGTTTATTTACTTATTTGTCTTCCTGGAATATGATTTTTTTAACCTATGCTATCGCAAGCAATGCAAAAGACTGCCCTATGGGAAAGCACATTTCATTTTTGATCAAACAAGTAAGGAAGGCTAAGTTCGGGTGTAACCGAACATTACATACTCAGCTGAGAGCTTTGGAGACAAAATAAGGGAAAATCACCATTTAGCAAATGAACCTAGGGTAACCCTGGAATGTGTTTGTATGACATGGGTTTCAATGGAAGGTATTAAAGAGTATTTTAAAAGGGAGTGGGCCATATTTCAATAGGTGACGCCTTTTCGGACATCGCCATAAAGGTGGACCAGGGGTGACTAGAATGCGCTTGTTACGATTGGGTATCAAATTAAAGGTATTAATGAGGGTTTTAAAAGGGAGTGCCCTTAGTTGTATATGTGAAGGCGTTTAGAGATATCGAGGAAAATGTGGACCAGGGTAACCCAAAACATCATATGTAGGGTACCGCTAATTTATTTATATATGTAATACCACGAACAGTATACCGGCCAAAATTCCAAGGGCTTTTGATTTCGCCCTGCAGAACCTTTTTCATTTTCTTCTACTTAACACATATGATAGGTGTCACACCCATTTCACAAAGTTTTTTCTAAAGTTATATTTTGCGTCAACAAACGAATCCATTACCATGTTTCATCTCGTTTTCATATTTGGTATAGAATTATGGATTTTTTTAACTTTTCGTAATTTTCGATATCGGAAAAGTGGGTGTGGTCATAGTCGGATTTCGGCCATTTTTTATACCAAGATAAAGTGAGTTCAGATAAGTACGTGAACTAAGTTTAGTAAAGATGTATCGCTTTTTGCTAACGGCAGAGCGGAAGGGTAGAAGGTCGACTGTGTATAAAAAATGGGTGTGGCTTCAACCGATTCGCCCATTTTCACAGAAAATAGTTATCGTATGGAGTCTATGTCCCTACCAAATTTCACAAGATTGGTAAATTTTTGTTCGACTTATGGCATTAAAAGTATTCTAGACGAATAAAATGAAAAAGGGTGGAGCCACGCCCATTTTGAAATTTTCTTTTATTTTGTATTTTGTTGCACCATATTATTACTGGAGTTAAATGTTGACACAATTTATTTACATATATACTGTAAAGATATTACATTTTTGTAAAATTTGACTTAAAAAAATTTTTTTTAAAGTGGGCGTGTTTGTAATCAGATTTTGCTAATTTTTACTCAGCACACATATAGTAGTAGCACTAACGCGCCTGCCAAATTTCACCATGATATCTTCAACGGCTGCCAAATCACAGCTTGCAAAACTTTTAAATTACCTTTTTTAAAAGTGGGCGGTGCCACGACCATTGTCCAAAACTTTACTAATTTTCTATTCTGCGTCATAAGTTCAACGCATCTACCAGTTTCATGGCTTTATCCGTCTTTGGTAATGAATTATCGCACTTTTTCGGTTTTTCGAAATTTTCGATATCGAAAAAGTGGACGTGGTTGTAGTCCGATTTCGTTAATTTTAAATAGCGATATGAGATGAGCGCCCAGGAACCTACATAACAATTTCATCAAGATACCACAAAATTTACTCAAGTTATCGTGTGTACAGGCGGGCGGACAGACGGACTGACGGACATAGCTAAATAAATTTCTTTTTTCCTCCAGATCATTTTGATATATAGAAGTCTATATTTATCGCGATTAGTTTTACGCCGTTACGGATTACCGTTATGCGAACAAAGTTAATATACTCTGTGAGCTCTGCTCAGCTGAGTATGAAAAACTTCAAGAACTCCAAATAAAAATTGCGACCGTTTTCCAAATTTTTCGGATAACGTTTGCATAGTTTAAGTTAAAAATTTCATTCGTTTAAATGTCCAAAAAACAAAAAAAACGAAATAAATTGACGAAATTGGAAAAAGCTGCCACTGCTGTTTTTCTGTTCACTGCTGTATGTTTTTGTTTTTTTATTGACGCTCAACTCGATTTCGTTGCTGCATATTGTTCCTTTATATACTTTTTCTTCCAACTAGCTTCAACAATTGTTTGTTTTACTTTCCCGCCACCCTCTTTCATACTTACTTATTTACTTATAAGTCTCACGTAAGCACTGAAATCAACTTTAACGCTCTTAACAAACTCGCAGTGATGAGCCTTCTACTTTTTTGCGTTATTTAATATTTATTTTCAAATGTTGCTGCCAATTTCTCATCACTGCATTACGACACACTCAACATTATGTTGCATGCCACATGCCGCATATTCATACTTCATTCGCAATCATACGCACACATTCAAGCACACACGTACAAACATCGAATATCCGTCTAGCTGTAAAATCAGTTGTGCCTCATAAGCGTCGTGTTGCAAGTTCTCAGCCTTAGCTGCAACAAGAGAAAATGCAGTTCACCATATTTGAGTTACTCACTTCTACTATATTGTAAATAGTTTTGTGTTGTGCTTATTTTTATGCCTTCCTAGAAGACATTGACGCGCACCAGCGGAAATGCGGCATTGCGCGTGCACGCAGTTATATGCCACACGCAGAGGTCGCTTGCTTCGTTGATGCATGCCATACATTGTTTGTAGTTATGTTTTTAACAAGCAATTATTTTTTTATGTATTTTGTTATTATTTTATTTTTATTATTACATGCAGTTATTTTCTTCTCCCTTACCTCTTTCTCATATAATGTAGCATTGTATGTGTGTGCCATTTGTATTTTCTGGTTTTTGTCGCATATCACAAAAAATATTGAAAAAAAGAACAAAATACACATTTATAGTATGAAAAATTAAAAGAATAATAAAATGACTTACGCATTCGTTGGTGCCGCAAATAACAAAAAAGCCACCTTGCGCTTGTCAGACTATTTCATCGGCTAGTTTATCAAAAGATTTTACTCTCATTCTACAGTTTGTTTTCTTCTTTACTTGCTAATTTTTCTCTGAGATTATAATATTTTTTAACCTTTTTATAATGTGGTCCAGCTTCTATTCTCAGCAATGATCTATTAACCTAGACGCTGTCATATGAAAATTGTTGAGCCTTTGTGAAGTGACATTAAGTATGAGATTTTTATTTAGAGTAGAATGTTTCTGGAAATACGCTTGGTAATTGACTTTAGCCGTGTGGTAGCAAAACACGACAGCCTGACGATAGAAACTGTGGAAGTGATATTTGTACCTTAGCTCCTAAGGAGCAATGAAAAGACGCGTTTTGTCCTGTTATCAATAGTTCAAAAAGAGAAAAAAGCATTCGAATTATTGGAAGCGAGGCAAACACCGCGTCTATTAATACCTCCCCGACGGTTTTGGTCGTGTTTTAGCAATCGTCCTCGGTAACAAAGTACCACACCTTGTTAACTAAAATTGTCCAAACATATGGATTTTAAAGGAGAGATATAATTAAGTGCTCGTTTGGAAGTAAATAAGGATATTTCTTTGTAATATAACAATAAAATTTTACGCAGTTTCGTTAGCAGCTACTACACATTTTTGGACCTAAGCAGTACAACAGTGCAAAATAGCATCACAAAAAAACGAACAAGAACAAGCATTTTAGCAGGTGAGCGTGGCTGTGTATGTGCGTGCTGCTACATATCCTACTTGTAGACCTTTACAATGCTTGCGAATTCGGTCTTAGCACTTAAATACCAGGTCTCTTCAAATCTGAGACTGTGACAGTGTTATTAAGAGTAGTGGATTAGTCGTTGATTAACCAGAAATGAAGTAAGACGAATGCATGCATTGTTTGCTAACATTAAACAAGTAAGGAAAGCTAAGTTTCGGGTGTAACCGAACATTACATACTCAGCTGAGAGCTTTGGAGACAAAATAAGGGAAAATCACCCTTTAGCAAAATGAACCTAGGGTAACCCTGGAATGTGTTTGTATGACATGTGTATCAAATGAAAGGTGTTAATGGTTATTTAAAACGTAGTGGGCCTTAGTTCTATAGGTGGACGCCTTTTCGAGATATCGCATAAGGGTGGACCAGGGGTGACTCTAGAATGTGTTTGTACGATATGGATATCAAATTAAAAGTATTAATGAGGGTTTTAAAAGAGAGTAGCCCTTAGTTGTATATGTGAAGGCGTTTTCGAGATATCGCCCAAAATGTGGACCAGGGTGACCCAGAACATCTTCTGTCGGATACCGCTAATTTATTTACATATGTCATACCACGAACAGTATTCCTGCCAAGATTCCAAGGGCTTTTGATTTCGCCCTGCAGAACATTTTCATTTTCTTCTACTTAATATGGCAGGTGTCACACCCATTTTACAAAGTTTTTTCTAAAGTTATATTTTGTGTCAATAAACCAATCCAATTACCATGTTTCATCTCTTTTTTCATATTGGTACAGAATTATGGCATTTTTTTCATTTTTCGTAATTTTCGTATATCGGAAAAGTGGGCGTGGTCATAGTCGGATTCGGCCATATTTTATACAAGATAAAATGACTTCAGATAAGTACGTGAACTAAGTTTAATTAAGATATATCGTTTTTTGCGCAAGTTATCGTGTTAACGGCCGAGCGGAAGGACAGACGGTCGACTGTGTATAAAACCTGGGCGCGGCTTCAATCGAATTCGCCGATTTTCACAGAAAACAGTTATCGTCATCGAATCTATGTCCCTACCAAATTTCACAAGCATTGGTTAAATTTTTGTTCGACTTATGGCATTAAAAGTATTCTAGACGAATTAATTAAAAAGGCGGAGTTACGCCAATTTTGAAATTTTCTTTTATCTTTGTATTTTGTCGCACCATATCATTACTGGAGTCGAATGTTGACATAATTTACTTTTATACTGTAAAGATATTAAATTTTTTGTTAAAATTTGACTTATTTTTAAAGTGGGCGTGTTCGTCATCCCATTTCTCTAATTTTTATTTTAGCATATATACAGTAATAGGAGTAACGTGCCTACCAAATTCATCATGATATCTTCAACAGACTGCCAAATACAGCTTGCAAAACTTTTAAATTACCTTCTTTTGAAAGTGGGCGGTGCCACGCCCATTGGCCAAAATTTTTCTAATTTTCTATTTTGAGTTAAGGTCAACGCACTACCAAGTTTCATCGCTTTATCCGTCTTTGGTAATGAATTATCGCACTTTTTCGGTTTTTCGAAATTTTCGATATCGAAAAAGTGGGCGTGGTTGTAGTCCGATTTCGTTCATTTTAAATAGCGATCTGAGACGAGCGCCCAGGAATCTACACACCAAATTTCATCAAGATAACTCAAAATTTACTCGATTTATACTGTTTACAGACGGACGGACAGACGGCGGACATGGCTAAATGAACTTCTTTTTCACCCAGATCATTTTTATATATAGAAGTCTATATCTATCTCGATTAGTTTATGCCGTTACGGTATTACCGTTATGCGAACAAAGTTAATATACTCTGTGAGCTCTGCTCAGCTGAGTATAAAAATATTTGTTAAATATGCTACGAAAATCTTATCTCCTGATAAATACCATGGTAGAACCAGGAACAGGTGACTGCCGCAAATCAGCTGATTGGTACTTTTTAGTATAATTGACATTTCAACTGTCGGCGGAGTACGATTTGACATTAGTCCAACGATCCCAAAAAAGTTCATGTAATTATACCTTTCATGAACATGAAATGGTATATTAACTTTGGTCCGATGTTTGTAACGTTGAGAAATATAGAAGATAGACTCACCATTAAGTATACCGAATTGATCAGGGCGACGAACTGAGTTGATATAGCCATGTCCGTCTGTCCGTCCGTCCGTCCGTCTGTCTGTTTGAACGCAAACTAGTCCCTTAAATTTTGAGATATCTCAATGAAATTTGGCACAAGGATGTATTTTGTATTATATTAGACATTTGTCGGATCCGGCAGGATCGGACCACTATAACATATATCTCCCATACAACCGATCGTTCAGATAAGACGATTTTGGTCATTCCTGCCGTCAATTTAGAAAGTATAAACGTGAAACTCGGTGATATATATTCTAATATATCATAGAAGATATCCTGAAAAAATCACTTTGATCGGAGCTATATATAGTTATATCCCATACAACCGATCGTTCAGATAGAAAGATTTTTGGCCATTTCTCCATTAATTTAGAAAGTATAAATGTGAAACTCGGTGCATATATATTTTATCGGAGCTATATATAGTATATATCCCATACAACCGATCGTTCAGATAGAAAGATTTTGACAATTTCTCCCTTAATTTCCAATATAAAAACGTTAAATTTGGTGATACTTATTCTAATATACCATAGAAGATTTCATGAAAGAATCATTTCGGTCGGAGCTATATATATATATATATCCCATACAACTGATCGTTCAGATAAGGGCGTTTTTTGCCATTTTTATTTTATATTTATCTTAAAAATCGTTTAGGTGTGTACATCTGTTCACTATATATTTCTTATCTTATACATCCGATTATTTGGAGATTACGAACTGGATAGGATTATTGTTCAGCCCCATTCATGAAAGGTATGAAGTGTTCGGCACAGCCCCAAGACAGTCCCGTCCTTACTTGTTTTTATTTATGTTTGTTTGTGTGTCTCCATGCTGCCGCCTTGTATGGTTCCCCCATGATATATGCTGTGGTTTTATTCAACGCGAGTTGTGAGACCTCTACTTAACATGCAATGACTGAGTATTCTATCTCAATCTTCGACAAACCCGCCCTCATAAATTATTACATTTTTCCGGAGGCATCATAAAATTCTAGTGTGTTGACGGCAACATGTTGCCACTGATCACTTAGCATTGCTAACAGGAAAATAATTGACAAAGGGTCAATGGTGGCGAGTAAACACAGTGGTGATGTGAAATATTCATCTTTTATCAGAATGAGCCCAAAATCTGTAATTCTCCAACATTTTGTATTTTGATTTTGACTTTTGGGAAACAGAGTGACTGGAGAACTCATGCTGGAGCACCAAATTGTAAGTATGAATCGTTCATCTTTTTATACGGTATTATATCTCCTTGGATATCAAATTGTGTACTCTTCAAGACTTTGAAATACTTACTCCTCGGACACTTAATAAAGTGAAAAGGAACTAAAACGTCCTGGATATGAGTTTGATCAGCGAAAGTGATTTGTATGAAGCACGCATACGCGAAGTAAGTTACTTAGTTACTCTGTTGCAAGGAACATTTTATTAATTTGTTCCATGTATGTGTAATAAAAAAATAGAGCTCTAGTAGTTATGTAAAAAAAGTTGCATAATATCATTGAAATTTCGCTGCAACTTCAACACCTGCATATCGTAGCGGAATTAATATTTCTACTTTGCGCGTCGTTAACGATGACAATAAAATAATATTTAGCACGAATGAGTGACATAAAAAATATATAAATAAAAATAATAATCTGTAACATCTACCAACAGAGTACTGAAGCAAATCGATGTATTTATACCGCAACATAAATTTCATGTTAAAGTAGAGAAAAAGTTGCAAAAGTTGAAATTTCAAATAAAAAAAAGATAATGAAAATTCATAGAACGGGAAGGAAGTACATTTTGTGTTATAAAAAAAATTAATGCATATATATTATACTTCCATATAAATAAACACACTCCAAATGCAATATCAGCAAGTCTGTAATAATAACAAGTAAGGTAGACTAAGTTCGGGTGTAACCGAACATTACATACTCAGTTGAGAGCTGTGGAGACAAAGTAAGGGAAAATCACCATGTTGTAAAAAGTACCTAGGGTAACCCTGGAATGTGTTTGTATGACATGTGTATCAAATGGAAGGTATTAAAGAGTATTTTAAGAGGAAGTGGGCCATAGTTCTATAGATGGACGCCATTTAGGGATATCGCCATAAAGGTGGACCAGGCCTGACTCTAGAATTTGTTTGTACGATATGGGTATCAAATGAAATGTGTTAATGATATTTAAAAGGGAGTGGGCCTAAGTTCTATAGGTGTACACCTTTTCGAGATATCGCCATAAAGGTGGACCAGGGGACTCTAGAATTTATTTTGTACGACATGGGTATCAAATTAAAGGTATTAATGAGTATTTTAAAAGGGCGTGGGCTCAAGTTCTATAGATGGACGCCTTTTCGAGATATCGCCATAAAGATGGACGAGGGGTGGCTCTAGAATTGTTTGTACGATATGGGTATCAAATGAAAGGTGTTAATGAGTATTTTAAGAGGGCGTGGGCCTTAGTTCTATATGTGGACGCCTTTTCGAGATATCGCCATAAAGGTGGACCAGGGGTGACTCTAGATTTGTTTGTACGATATGGGTATCAAATGAAGGTGTTAATGAGTATTTTAAGAGGGCGTGGGCCTTAGTTCTATAGGTGGACGCCTTTTCGGAATATCGTTATAAAAGTGGACCAGGGTTGACTCTAGAATGCGTTCGTACAATATGGGTATCAAACGAAAGGTGTTAATGAGTATTAAAGGGCGTGGGCCTAAGTTCTATAGATGGACTCCTTTTCGAGATATCGCCATAAAGGTGGACCAGGGGGTGACTCTAGAATTATTTGTACTATATGGGTATCAAATGAAAGGTGTTAATGAGTATTTTAAAGGGAGTGGGCCTTAGTTCTATGGGTGGACGCCTTTTCGGGATATCGCCATAAACGAGGACCAGGGGTGACTCTACGTTTGTACAATATGGGTATCAAGTGGAAAGGTGTTAATGAGTATTTTAAAAGGGCGTGGGCCTTAGTTCTATAGGTGGACGCCTTTTCGAGATATCGCCATAAAGGTGGACCAGGGGTGACTCTAGAATTTGTTTGTATGATATGGGTATCAAATGAAAGGTGTTAATGATTATTTTAAAAGGGCGTGGGCCTTAGTTCTATAGGTGGACGCCTTTTCAAGATATCGCTATAAAGGTGGACCAGGGGTGACTCTAGAATGTGTTTGTACGATATGGGTATCAAATTAAAGGTATTAATGAGGGTTTAAAAGGGAGTGGCCCTTAGTTGTATATGTGAGGGCGTTTTCGAGATATCGACCAAAAATATGGACCAGGGTGATCCAGGACATCATCTATCGGGTACCGCTAATTTATTTATATATGTAATACCACGAACAGTACTCCTTCCAAGATTCCAAGGGCTTTTGATTTCGCCTGCAAAACTTTTTCATTTTCTTCTACTTAATATGGTCGGTGCCACACCCATTTTACCAAGTTTTTTTCTAAAGTTATATTTTGCGTCAATAGACCAATACAATTACCATGTTTCATCCCTTTTTTCGTATTTGGTATATGGCATTTTTTTCATTTCTCGTAATTTTCGAAATTTTTTACACCAATACAAAGTGAGTTCAGATAAGTACGTGAACTGAGTTTAGTAAAGATATATCGACTTTTGCTCAAGTTATCGTATTAACGGCCAATCGGAAGGACAGACGGTCGACTGTGTATAAAAACTGGGCGTGGCTTCGACCGATTTCGCCCTTTTTCACAGAAAACAGTTACCGTCCTTGAATCTAAGCCCCTACCAAATTTCACAAGGATTGGTAAATTTTTGTTCGACTTATGGCATTAAAAGTATCCTAGACAAATTAAATGAAAAAGGGCGGAGCCACACCCATTTTGAAATTTTCTTTTATTTTTGTATTTTTTGCAACATATCATTAATGGAGTTGAATGTTGACATAATTTACTTATATACTGTAAAGATATTAACTTTTCTTTTAAAATTTGAATTAAAAAAAATTTTTTAAAAAGTGGGCGTGGTCGTTCTCCGATTTTGCTAATTTTTATTAAGCAGACATATAGTAATAAGAGTAACGTTCCTGCCAAATTTCATCATGATATCTTCAACGACTGCCAAATTACAGCTTGCAAAACTTCTAAATTACCTTCTTTTAAAAGTGGGCGGTGCCACGCCCATTGTCCAAAATTTTACTAGTTTTCTATTCTGCGTCATAAGTTCAACTCACCTACCAAGTTTCATCGCTTAATCCGTATTTGGTAATGAATTATCGCACTTTTTCAATTTTTCGAAATTTTCGATATCGAAAAAGTGGGCGTGGTTATTGTCCGATATCGTTCATTTTAAATAGCGATCTGAGATGAGTGCCCAGGAATCTACTTACCAAATTTCATCAAGATACCTTAAAATTTACTCAAGTTAACGTGTTAACGGACAGACGGACGGACGGACATGGCTCAATCGAATTTTTTTTCGATACTGATGATTTTGATATATAGAATCTCGATCCTTATACCTGTACAACCAACCGTTATCCAATCAAAGTTAATATACTCTGTGAGCTCTGCTCAACTGAGTATAAAAAATAAAAATTAAATTGCAGGCTGATAGTCAAGCAAAAAAATATAAAAGCGGAAATGTATAAGCTTTTACTTTTCCGTGCAGCGACGGAAAATAAATGGAAAATATATTTGTAAAATAGAAGAAAAGTTTTTAAAAAAAAGCAAACAATTCTACTATTTAATAGTTTATGTAAACTAGAGAGCGAATCAAATAGTGGAAACCACTACTACACTGAAAGAAAATTAATATCGTCTATCATACATATCCATATGTCCCTGATGATGACTTCAGATTGAAGTCGAAATATCGACTAAATAAATTATAAAGAAATATAAACAGAAAATAAGTTTTATTCATCCTGCAAAGCCTTCTAGCTCAACAATTTAATTATTTTTAAATAGCGAAAAACACGATTTTAAAGCACTTCGAAAATATTAAATATAATTTTCAAAATACGTTTAAAACAATAATAATAAAAAAATTTATTCAGCACGCTTTTTAAATTTAGAAAATTTGTTTCATTACTGTTTTAAGCGCATTTTGAAAATGATTTTTATTATTTTAGTTGGAAGTGCTTTTAAAAGCGTTTTTTGTTAGTTCTATAAACTATATTGTATTGTTTAGTTGTTGTTTTTGTGCTGGTCTCAATTCAATAAAAATGTTTATATGGCCTTTTCCCCGAAATAGTCACATGGTCAAAGGAAATTTTCCTAAATGGTTATTACACCAAATTTTGAGAAGTCACAAACTCAGTTGGCCGTATGGTCACTTAAAGTGGCCAATTGACATTATGAGCACTTCAAAGTTAATTTGGTCTTAGGTCCGTTGACTTTATGTCATCTCACCACCAAATTACTGCATCGGCCTCTGATACATATGTGTGCAAAGTATAATTGGACTTATGGCAACTTTAGGGTATCATAAGGTAAATTGACCTTATGTCTGTTTGACCTTATGTCACTCCGGCATTAAAATAATGCACTGTCGTCAGTTCTTGATATATTTGTAAATTTTCGAGTGATCTTAATGTTCATGAGGTCACTTGTCCTTATGTCAGTTGAATTTAAGTCATCTCACCATCAAATAATTTTGTTGTCATCGGTCCTTGATGCGTGCGCAAAGTTAGACCTTATGGCTATTTGAAGTGGTAAAAAGGTAAATTGATTTTGTTGCCCTTGCCCTTATGTCACCCCACCATCAAATTATTACATTGTGGTCGGTCTTTGATGAGCGTATAAAATTTGAATAGGATCTGCCGATTTAAAGTGGGTCAAAATAGAGTTCAAAAGAGTCGGTTACATACAAACCACCGAACATACAGCTAAAGCTAATATTAGCGAGTGAATTCAACCGATATTTCTGACAATTTTTATCCACTGCAAATAGCTGTTGAATCAACTTCGCACAGCTTTTGATTCTGGATTGAGTGAAAAAACAGTGAAATGAACAAAAAAAACTTTAACTGTAAGCCGAAAAATAAATTGATACAAACGAAAAAACTCTTTTTCAAAGGTTTTGATATTGCCTTTTTCAGGCCTTTGACCAAGGATTTTCGGCGTGGTAAGCGTAGCAAACTACCATCACATCACGGTAGCCGCCCAGCTTTACTGTGTGAACTAACAATTTTTAATGTCGCCTAAAAATACAAATGAAAACTTTTAAAATATAACAATGGCTGTTGATACGACTATTAACAGAAATATCAGTTAAATTGATGGAAAATCAGTCATTTTTAAAGCATGTTGTTACCTTGAGACCAACAGTTTTTATTCTGTTGAAATAACTAAACAAATTTGTTTTCTCGGTTGAATTAACGACAACATGGTTAATACTAACTGAATAATTTGTAATTAAGAACAACAAATCTGACTTGCACATTTTACTACCACAATTTCTTTCGGTGTACTGAGTCGTATTTATTTATGAGAATGTGAATTTGTACGAGTGCCGGTTGTTATGTGCAACAACTGTATGCAAAAACAAAAATACAAACCAAAAACTATTGCAACCAGTGATGCATTTCAAAGTACTAACCAAAAAAATGATTTTGTTTTTATTGTAATGCGCTGGGAGAGAAAAAATAGTTGCGACCAAATCATGAACGGTACGATATTAGGTCGGATACGGTATAAGGTCATAGCATAAAGACTCGATACTAAAGATGTTAATATCGAAATGCACAGGCTCATAGGCCCCAGGCATACAAGAAAAAAAAATGGTTTTCGCTGAACTAACTTTGGCACCACAAGGTGCTAGTACTGCAGTGAGTCCAACTCCAGAGTACCAGAGCGACTTTGGTCATTTGGGATCACCAAGAGGTCAAGTCCTCCTCAACCTGCTCGTCCCCCTCTTCTGCTTCCAAACTTGCGTTGTCGAAATTTATTCACTTCGCCGGAGCGTTTTCGTCCATTTGAATAACATGACTTAGCCAGCGAAGATTTTGGGCGTTTTTGTCTGCATTTTTCAAGTTCTTACAGCTCATCGTCATAAGTCATCTGGAGAATTTTTATCTCGTACACTCTAAACGCCATCTGATCTTCTCTCGTCACCGTCCATGTATCCGAGCCATACATCAGGACAGCTATGATGAGCGACTTGTAGAACGTACATATTGGCAAGAGTAGTTCTCCGTTTGATTTTGAAGCTAACATTTCCGCTCTTAATGATTCCCAGATAGACGAAGTACCTGTCAAGGGCTATCAAGGGTCGGATGCGCCGATTCTTTCTTGTATGACTGCAAGTACTTTATCCTGTCCTCGTTTACGTTGCTCAACGTCATTTGGCAGATCCTTATTGACTTTGTAGGGCACTTAAATTCAGACATATCAGCATACCACCAATTTCTTCCCGCGCTGTGAAAGGCTGCTTTGAATTCGACAAAGTTGGTTAGTGTCGATTCTCTTATCGTGAGTCCTCTCCAATATTTGGCGCATCGGAGATCTGGTCGATACAAGATTTACCAGGTCTGAAACCGCACTGATAAGTTGCAACAGTTCTTTGAAATTGGGCTTCAGTGTTTCGCACAATGCGATATCAAGCAGGCGAAGGTATTCGCTTTCATTCGCTTTCAGGGCAGCGGTGGACGATATACCATACAGGCTCGTAAAGTGATTAGCTCCAGAACTGTACAGTTGAGCTTCATCGGGAGTGCCGAACTGCTAATTTGCAATAAAAAATTATTTAAATGGCAGGATAGTGGGTAACACTACATCTCAGAGTTCTGCTGAAGATTGCCATAACTCAAAATCATATTCACTAAACGCTCTATCTCATTTCAAAATGTATGAACTTACGTTGCGATAGGTTATGTTTGAAACAAATTCTGTTATAAGGAGCTTTCAAAATCGCATCCGAGATAGAGTTATATTCTACTCAGCAGTCTATCAAGCTAAATACGTTGGGGAGGATTGAAAACAGGACACTTAAAAAAACGCGAGATGATCACATTGAATTCATCATTGTAACGTTCAATCTCGACCTAATGATGTGAGATGCTATTAAGGGTCTCGCTCATTTAGATGTTTACTCAATAGTTGAATGACTTAGTCTTCACTACTCTATTCAGTAACTTACAGTGTTGTGCTCAGAACCGCGTTGATACCGACATTTGTACATATATACATTATATCGACGGGTCGATAGAATGTCACCCTATCTCGGCTGCCGCTTCGAAAACACCCTATATCTAAGAATTTTGAAAGATGCCCTATTTCTTATAGCACTTTACCTTTTTTCTTCTCGCATAAAAGTTTTCGTGGCAAGCCGTTCATGGAATATTAAACAAACTATGTAAATCAAGGAGAGATATATGTAATTTTAAGAATCGGCTGGTTTGACCAAAGGAAAAAAGGGCATTTAATTAAATATAGGGTAAAGAGCAGCTTTGAAAAAGTATCTCAAACTACCAAGAACTGAAAAACTAATTTTCAAGTCCTGCAACTGCACTGGCTCAAAAATCTAACACTAATAAAGTTCGCTCTATAAGAAGACTACAGTAAATAGTCAGCCAATAAAAAAAAACGACACAATCGAGATCAACAAGTTATCAATTTTATATCGAACATTGATTGATTTTCAACTGTCGTCTGCCTGCCGTTGGCTATGACAATTGAGTACCAAGTGATTGGTCAACGCTGTGTAAATGACATTTGAAGAGATGTCAGCATAATTTCTTTAATGGAAATATTTATCTAAGTCAAATGCATTCTTGCAAGACTACAACAACAACAAAAACAATAAAATGCGAGATATGTGTATTTGCGTTTTTAAATTTTTCATTAAATATTTATCTATGCACTTTGTTGCGAAACTTTGTTTATTTTCCTTTTATGAAAAAAAAACAAATATTTTTCACAACAAAAACCGCCACACATGAAAAGAAGTGAGAAGACCACTAATAACAGAAAAAAAACAGGAAACCCAACAACTGCTAGAGGCAGTAAAAATAGAAAATGAATAGTCAAAACACAGTTATAGTCATGTCTAAGCGCATTGGCTCCAAGAACAATACATACACAAGGCGCATGCGTGCGAGTTTCATGCGAACAGCATGAGTCCAAAATGTGTTCACTGAAACAACAGAAAGCACCAAGCGCATTGCGTACACCACAGCCAGCGGAAAACCACAAGACGTCGAGTAGATCAATAGCATGCTGAGCTGTCGCCTGCATGCCATCAACCTACCATCTCTAACCTATTTCAAGCCAAAGTAAGATAAGAACTCAGACGGCAAGCCAACCAGCCACCAAACTAGTCAACCGTTTGAGCTTTCACATTATCTGCGATTGACATGCGATGTGTGCAATGAGTGACGTTTTGTTGCCAGCAGGTGAAGGGCGTTGGGTGGTGGCGGCTGCGCTGGAAGCGCACAACATTTGACCAAAGTAACATCTTATTGGAAGAGAGACCACCTTGTATATAATGTCGATAAAGTTAGGCACTGCAAGTCATAACTTCGCGCAGGTAGAAGAAAGATAAAGAAATCGTAAAGCAAGCAAATAAAAATGTGCAACAATCCACTTAGACACTCAGTAACAATAAGAACAGCATCGAGAATTTAATGGAAAACGAAAGGAAATAAAAACAAGAAATTGACAGCAAGTTTAAACAACAAGTTCACCTGATGTCAACGAGTCAACGCGTACGGCGTCCAAACTTTATGATGCAGTGATGCGATGAGACTTCATGATGTACTTTCGATCAGTTTACTATTTATGTTGAGCAGGCTGAAGCCCAACCGTGGATGGCGAATTCACATAATAACTTATGTGTTGCCTTTTGGTTCTATGTATACCCTGTTGAGACAGCGCGAGCAGAGTTGATTGCTATCAGCAGCAGACTCCCCCAAATTCCTCGTGTGACGCGGATATCTTTACTACCTGAAGGAAGTTATATGCGATACTAAGAAGGCTTATTTCGCTATAGTTGGCGCAGTTGGTAGAACCATTTTTCTTGTCGATTAGAAAAAAACTTAGATTTTAGTCGTCAGTTTTGCACACGTCTGCTTATATTCTGCAAAATGTTGGATGCATATGCTTTTCCAGAATATGCCTCGATGTTGAAACCATCCGTCTTTCGTCGCGTTTTTTGGTAACACGTTCGGGCATTATTCCTATCGGTTATTATTCTAGCTTTTACCACACCCGCATTTCTGCGTTGTCCTTCACAAACAAGACTCACTTCCCTTCAAACTTATCGCACACCCCCCTTCCAGAAATAAAAGGGGACAGATCTGTAGGCATTATGAAAAGATCCGGTAATTTTAGAGAATCTGTTTGCTCACCATTT
>JARSSU010046737.1:0-18959 GCA_029619165.1 Eurosta solidaginis
ATATTTATCAAGGTCCGTTTATTATAACCAGAATTAACGAACCTAACGTAACTATTTTCGATGAAGTTGAAAACAAAGAAAAAGTAGTACATAAAAATCGCCTAAGTAAAGTAAATTAACATTACTTTAATACGTCGAATAAACCGTAAATTTGATTGAAAAAATCCAAATTTTCTTTTAACTAGCATGTAAGCAGCCACGAAGGTTTAAAAACTGTTAAAAAAAAGAGAAAATAACACAAATTTAGTATATTCAAAAAAAACGTATTTCATAAAAATTGTCATAACACAAAAAAAACAATTGTTTCCCTTTACAACCATCCAAGAAGGCAGAACAAAAATAATACAAATCTAAATTTAAAAACAAAAAAAACCGAAAATTCTTATAGTTTTATACTTACTAGCAGACCCGGCAGACGTTGTTCTGCCCTAAATCTGTATATTTGCATACATTTTAATAAGCTTTTTCCGTCTAACTCTCCCTCGCCCCTCTACACTTTTTCCTAATATTTGTATTCACTCCTCCCTCCGTATTTTTCGCTTCATCTATCTCCATCTTCGTCTCATTCTATCTCTTTCTCAATCTCCTTCTCCTTCTCTCTTTTCTCTTCTCTCAAGTTTTTCTCATTCTCCTTCATATCTTATTGCCACTCCCAGAGGGGTGGTATGTATTTTGTTCCAGTCCCATTCCGAGTTCCCACTCCGAGTCTCAGTCCCAATCCTAGTCCGAATCTCTTTCCCAGCCCGTTCTGGTCTACTTCCTCGAAAAAAGGATTGTAAATACTAATATAGGCAAATTTATATACCAAATTTCAGGCAAATCGAATAGGACGTAAATAGGTATGTGGGTATTATCAATTCATGCTTTTTTCGGCTTCGCATGCATATTTATCACTTTTGCCAGGTTGATGCGACAGGGGTATCCGGGTCTACGTTTTGGCCTATAGCTTGAGGCCCTAGTCACTCAGCGGTATAAATTACTCTGTTCTAAAGCACACATCAACAGCTTCAATTTGATACCCATAATGTAAACGCACATCCTAGTTTTACCCTGGTCCACTTTTTGGCATATATCTCGAGACCCTAGTCACCTATAGGTATGAAAACTACCCTGCACTAAAGCACACATCAGTAGCTTCAATTAGATAGCCATAATGTAAAAAACACATCCTAGTGTTACCCTGATCCACGTTTTGGCCTATATCTTGAGACCCTAGTCACAAATAGATATGAAAATTACCCTGCACTAAAGCACTCATCATTTTAGCTCTCATACTTTAAAGCTCTGAGCAACAGCTTTCATTACACACACATTCTAGGGGTATCTGGGTCTACTTTTTGGCCTATATCTCGAGACCCTAGTCACCCAGCGCTATAAATTACTCTGTACTAAAGCACACATCAACAGCTTCAATTTGATACCCATAATGTAAAAACACATCCTAGTGTTACCCTGGTCCACTTTTTGGCCTATATCTCGAGACCCTAGTCACCTATAGGTATGAAAACTACCCTGCACTAAAGCACTCATCAATAGCATCAATTTGATAGCCATAATGTAAAAACACATCCTAGTGTTACCCTGATCCACGTTTTGGCCTATATCTCGAGACACTAGTCACAAATAGATATGAAAATTACCCTCTATTAAAGCACTCATCAACAGCTTTCATTTGTTATCCTTTTCGTATAAACACTTTCTAGGGGTATCGGGGTCCACGTTTTGGCCTCAATCGGGAGACCCTAGTCACCAATAGGTATAAATACTACCCTGTACTAAAGCACTCATCAACAGCTTTCATTGTTATCCATATTCTATAAACACATTCTAGGGGTACCCGGGTCCACATTTTGGCCTATATCCCGAGATCCTAGTCACCCACGGGTACGAAAAATACCCCGTATCCAAGTACTCATAAACAGTTTCCATTTCATGCCCACATTGTACAAACATATCCCAGGATTACCCAGGTCCACGTTTTGATCTCAAGACCCTATCTAGAACGGAATAAAAAGTATCCTATGTCTGTCTCCTTGTTCTAAGCTACCTCTCCACCAATTTTCAAGCAAATCTGTTCATCCGTTCTTGAGTTATAAATAGTGTAACTAACACCACTTTCGCTTATATATGTACATACATTACATTAGACACTTCAAAAATAACAGTATTTCTCCACTATTTAATGGATGTTATACAATCTACAAACTTCAATCACTCTATCTATTAAAAAAAGCGCATGAAAATGCGTTGCGTAGTGTTAAAGGTTTAAGCATTCAAAGGGACTGGGACAGAAAAACCGACTTTGTTTAATAATATGTAGTGATAGTGATACATACATAAATATCAAAAAATAAAACTTTTTTGAAGAATTTTAAGGAAATGTTTAATATTTTTAACGAAAGATTATTTTTCAATAGATGTATGCATTCTTAACCATATATGCTGCATTAACAATTAACCATTTATGTTGCATAAATATGTATGTACATATCTATGTCAAGCTGATATGATATGAAAATACATACATATGTACATTCATACATGCCTATAAACCAGTTGTCTTCAGAAAGAAATCACCTAAATTGAGGTTATATTAGTGTATTAGACAAAAAATTAATGTGTTGAGGGCATTCCACTGAAAAAAAAATTTTTTTAAATTTGTTTAATATATTTTTTTTATATTTTTTTTAATCGTTCGAATGTACTTTTAAACAAAATAAAGCCTGCACTGAAAAAAAATTTGTTTTAAGAATGGTTCTTTTAAATTTTGGTTATACATTTTAAGGTTTTTTAATCAAAATAAAGTTTGCCTGCACGGTTTTTCTAAGAAAAAACAAAGATTTTTAATTTTTTTAATGTATCATTAATAATTCAAGTTTATGTTTTGTGATTTTTTTAATTGTTTTATATATGTATTTGTTTATATTTTTTTTTGTAGTTTTTGTTTTTTTAACCTTTTTTTTTAATAAACATACTATCTCGAATAATCCAACTATAGTTTTTGAGAACAAAGTAATGGTAATATTTTTTTTGGTTTTTGTTTTTTATATTTTTTATATTTTTTATTTGTTTTTAATTTTGTGCTTTTTTTGTGTTTTATTTATTTTTTTAAATGTTGGATAATTCATAGTTAGATTTTATAGTGTATGGTTCTGTGACCAAATTAAAATTGAAATGCTTCCTGCATGCTAAAAATAGTTTGTTTTTTAATAATAAACACAGATATTATAATTATGTGAAAAAAATTCATTTTGTAGCCAAAAATCAACAGCATTAGTAACTTTTCTTGTAAAAGTATCACTATCAAAAAATGAATGGCCCACTTCAGATATTTTTAGCCAATAGTCAAAAACGTAAAGAAAGTTTTAAATCGCTATTTGCTTATGTTATGAAATTCTATCATTCATCAATTTCAATTTCTTTATTATAACACTTTATTTTGAGCAACATCTCTAAGTGCTTGTCAGTTAACTGGTTTCGATATTTAGATTTTATTGAGACATTGCCGAAAATGTTTACTCGCATATATATGTTGTAGAAAACATTGAATACATATTAAGTATTAAGTCCCTAGTCCCACCATATTTGCTAGGGAAAATATTAAAAAAAAATTAATACCGATTTCCAGGGGAATGGAATAATCACCGCTTGAATGTTTAAAGGTATATTTTCCATTGAACATGTCAATGGGTTATTGTAAATCTTAACGACCCATTGCATTGAAAATACATCTTTAAATCTACAGTCAATGTTTGCTATAAGTTTAGCTATTTCTTCTCTGAATATATCTAGTTCACCTGGGTTTCGAAATTTGAATATATTACGGCAACTTTTTGAAAGTTACTAAAGTTTGGCATATTATCTAATCTTTAAAAATTACCAATTGTCTGGAAAACTCATTTACGGCATGGACTAATTCACACATGTTTTTATTTTTGCCCTGTAAATCTAAGTTCAAATTATTTATATGTAGGGTAATGTCTGTAAGCAAAGCTAGGTGCAATAAATATTCGGGGCATGTAATTGCATTAAGTAAATGTATATCTTTTGGCGAAGCCTCAGCTTGCATAAAAATAGCTATTTCTTCTCTAAAGCCAACCAGACGATCTAAACTTTTCCTCGACTTAGCCATCTTACTTCTGTAAATGACAAAATATCCTTATATTCCGCTTCTATTTCTTTCAAAAACTCTTTCAGCTTCCTATGTGTAAGAGCATTGTTTCCACCCTTAGCCGATTAATTTACAGCGGTTGCCATTACTTCAACAAGTCCAAGGGATTTGGCAAATAGAGCTTGTTGATGAATTATGCAATGAAAGGTGGGAACATTTATTTCAGATCTTATGAGGTGTCCTACAAAACCACGCTTACGGCCAACCAAAACAGATGCACCATCCGTACACACAGCTGATAATTTATTTGTATCTATAAATGATAAAACATTGCGCTGTAACGTTACCATGGAAGTTTTAAAATCTCTTCAAAGGAATTAAAGGAATCGTCAACTGTTCTTATACATATTATCATTTAATTAGTATCGAAAATATCGACGCTTTCATCAAAACAAACTGATACATATTTAGCATTTTTATACTCAGTTGAGCAGAGCTCACAGAGTATATTAAGTTTGATTGGATAACGGTTGGTTGTACATATATAAAGGAATCGAGATAGATATAGACTTCCATATATCAAAATAATCAGGATCGAAAAAAAATTTGATTGAGCCATGTCCGTCCGTCCGTCCGTCCGTCCGTTAACACGATAACTTGAGTAAATTTTGAGGTAACTTGATGAAATTTGGTACTTAGGTTCCTGAGCACTCATCTCAGATCGCTATTTAAAATGAACGATATCGGACTATAACCACGCCCACTTTTTCGATATCGAAAATTTCGTAAAACGAAACTTGGTAGATGAGTTGAATTTATGACGCAGAATAGAAAATTAGTAAAATTTTGGACAATGGGCGTGGCACCGCCCACTTTTAAAAGAGGTAATTTATAATTTTTGCAAGCTGTAATTTGTCAGTCGTTGAAGATATCATGATGAAATTTGGCAGGGACGTTACTCCTATTACTATATGTACGCCTAATAAAAATTAGCAAAATCGGAGAAGGACCACGCCCACTTTAAAAAAAAATTTTTTTAAAGTAAAATTTTAACAAAAAATTTAATATCTTTACAGTATATAAGTAAATTATGTCAACATTCAACTCCAGTAATGACATGGTGCAACAAAATACAAAATAAAAGAAAATTTCAAAATGGGCGTGGCTCCGCCCTTTTTCATTTAATTTGTCTAGGATACTTTTAACGCCATAAGTCGAACAAAAATTAACCAATCCTTTTGAAATTTGGCAGGGGCATAGATTCTATGATTTTAACTGTTTTCTGTGAAAACGGGCGAAATCGGTTGATGCCACGCCCAGTTTTTATACACAGTCGTCCGTCTGTCCTTCCGCATGGCCGTTAACACGATAACTTGAGTAAATTTTGAGGTAACTTGATGAAATTTGGTATGTAGGTTCCTGAGCACTCATCTCAGATCATTATTTAAAATGAACAATATCGGACTATAACCACGCCCACTTTTTCGATATCGAAAATTTCGTAAAACCGAAAAAGTGCGATAATTCATTACCAAAGACAGATAAAGCGACGAAACTTGGTAGATGAGTTGAATTTATGACGCAGAAAGGAAAGTTAGTAAAATTTTGGACAATGGGTGTGGCACCGCCCACTTTTAAAAGAAGATAATTTAAAATTTTTGCAAGCTGTAATTTGTCAGTCGTTGAAGATATCATGATGAAATTTGGCAGGGACGTTACTCCTATTACTATATGTACGCCTAATAAAAATTAGCAAAATCGGAGAAGGACCACTACCCACTTTAAAAAAAAATTTTTTTAAAGTAAAATTTTAACAAAAAATTTAATATCTTTACAGTATATAATTAAATTATGTCAACATTCAACTCCAGTAATGACATGGTCCAACAAAATACAAAAATAAAAGAAAATTTCAAAATGGGCGTGGCTCCGCCCTTTTTCATTTAATTTGTCTAAGATACTTTTAACGCCATAAGTCGAACAAAAATTAACCAATCCTTTTGAAATTTTGTAGGGGCATAGATTTTATGATGTTAACTGTTTTCTGTGAAAACGGGCGAAATCGGTTATGACACGCCCAGTTTTTGTACACAGTCGTTCGTCTGTCCTTCCGCATGGCCGTTAACACGATAACTTGAGCAAAAATCGACATATCTTTAATGAACTTAGTTCACGTACTTACTTGAACTCACTTTATTTTGGTATGAAAAATGAACGAAATCCGACATGACCACGCCCACTTTTTCGATATCGAAAATTACGAAAAATGAAAAAAATGCCATAATTCTATACCAAATACGAAAAAAGGGATGAAACATGGTGAGGTAATTGGATTGGTTTATTGACACGAAATATAACTTTAGAAAAAACTTTATAAAATGGTTGTGACACCTACCATATTAAGTAGAAGAAAATGAAAAAGTTCCGCAGGGCGAAATAAAAAACCCTTAAAATCTTGGCAGGTATTACATATATAAATAAATTAGCGGTATCCAACAGATGATGTTCTGTGTCACCCTGGTCCACATTTTGGTCGCGATCTGGAAAACGCCTTCACATATACAACTACCACCACTCCCTTTTAAAACTCTCATTAATACCTTTAATTTGATACCCATATCGTACAAACACATTCTAGAGTCACCCTGGTCCACCTTTATGGCGATATTTCGAAACGGCGTCCACCTATAGAACTAAGGCCCACTCCCTTTTAAAATACTCATTAACACCTTTCTTTTGATACCCATATTGTACAAACAAATTCTAGGGTCACCCCTGGTCCACCTTTATGGCGATATCTCGAAACGGCGTCCACCTATGGAACTAAGGATTACTCCCTTTTAAAATACTCATTAACACCTTTCTTTTGATACCCATATTGTACAAACAAATTCTAGGGTCACCCCTGGTCCACCTTTATGGCGATATCTCGAAACGGCGTCCACCTATGGAACTAAGGATTACTCCCTTTTAAAATACTCATTAACACCTTTCATTTGATACCCATATCGTACAAACGCATTCTAGAGTCACCCCTGGTCCACCTTTATGGCGATATCTCGAAACGGCGTCCACCTATAGAACTAGGCCCACTCCCTTTTAAAATACTCATTAACACCTTTCATTTGATACCCATATCGTACAAACGCATTCTAGAGTCACCCCTGGTCCACCTTTATGGCGATATCTCGAAAACGGCGTCCACCTATAGAACTAAGCACCACTCCCTTTTAAAATACTCATTAACACCTTTCTTTTGATACCCATATTGTACAAACAAATTCTAGGGTCACCCCTGGTCCACCTTTATGGCGATATCTCGAAACGGCGTCCACCTATGGAACTAAGGATTACTCCCTTTTAAAATACTCATTAACATCTTTCGTTTGATACCCATATTGTACAAACGCATTCTAGGGTCACACCTGGTCCACCTTTATGGCGATATCTCGAAACGGCGTCCACCTGTGGAACTAAGCATCACTCCCTTTTAAAATACTCATTAACACCTTTCTTTTGATACCCATATTGTACAAACAAATTCTAGGGTCACACCTGGTCCACCTTTATGGCGATATCTCGAAACGGCGTCCACCTGTGGAACTAAGGATTACTCCCTTTTAAAATACTCATTAACACCTTTCATTTGATACCCATATCGTACAAACGCATTCTAGAGTCACCCCTGGTCCACCTTTATGGCGATATCTCGAAACGGCGTCCACCTATGCAACTAAGCACACTCCCTTTTAAAACCCTCATTAATACCTTTCATTTGATACCCATATCGTACAAACAAATTCTAGGGTCACACCTGGTCCACCTTTATGGCGATATCTCGAAACGGCGTCCACCTGTGGAACTAAGCATCACTCCCTTTTAAAATACTCATTAACACCTTTCTTTTGATACCCATATTGTACAAACAAATTCTAGGGTCACCCCTGGTCCACCTTTATGGCGATATCTCGAAACGGCGTCCACCTATGGAACTAAGGATTACTCCCTTTTAAAATACTCATTAACATCTTTCGTTTGATACCCATATTGTACAAACGCATTCTAGGGTCACACCTGGTCCACCTTTATGGCGATATCTCGAAACGGCGTCCACCTATGGAACTAAGCATCACTCCCTTTTAAAATACTCATTAACACCTTTCTTTTGATACCCATATTGTACAAACAAATTCTAGGGTCACCCCTGGTCCACCTTTATGGCGATATCTCGAAACGGCGTCCACCTATGGAACTAAGGATCACTCCCTTTTAAAATACTCATTAACACCTTTCATTTGATACCCATATCGTACAAACAAATTCTAGGGTCACACCCTGGTCCACCTTTATGGCGATATCTCGAAACGGCGTCCACCTATGAACTAAGGATCACTCCCTTTTAAAATACTCATTAACACCTTTCATTTGATACCCATATCGTACAAACAAATTCTAGGGTCACACCTGGTCCACCTTTATGGCGATATCTCGAAACGGCGTCCACCTTGGAACTAAGCATCACTCCCTTTTAAAATACTCATTAACACCTTTCTTTTGATACCCATATTGTACAAACAAATTCTAGGGTCACCCCTGGTCCACCTTTATGGCGATATCTCGAAACGGCGTCCACCTATGGAACTAAGGATTACTCCCTTTTAAAATACTCATTAACATCTTTCGTTTGATACCCATATTGTACAAACGCATTCTAGGGTCACACCTGGTCCACCTTTATGGCGATATCTCGAAACGGCGTCCACCTGTGGAACTAAGCATCACTCCCTTTTAAAATACTCATTAACACCTTTCTTTTGATACCCATATTGTACAAACAAATTCTAGGGTCACACCTGGTCCACCTTTATGGCGATATCTCGAAACGGCGTCCACCTGTGGAACTAAGGATTACTCCCTTTTAAAATACTCATTAACACCTTTCATTTGATACCCATATCGTACAAACGCATTCTAGAGTCACCCCTGGTCCACCTTTATGGCGATATCTCGAAAGGCGACCACCTATACAACTACCACCACTCCCTTTTAAAACCCTCCTTAATACCTTTAATTTGATACCCATATCGTACAAACAAATTCTAGGGTCACACCTGGTCCACCTTTATGGCGATATCTCGAAACGGCGTCCACCTGTGGAACTAAGCATCACTCGCTTTTAAAATACTCATTAACACCTTTCTTTTGATACCCATATTGTACAAACAAATTCTAGGGTCACCCCTGGTCCACCTTTATGGCGATATCTCGAAACGGCGTCCACCTATGGAACTAAGGATTACTCCCTTTTAAAATACTCGTTAACACCTTTCTTTTGATACCCATATTGTACAAACAAATTCTAGGGTCACCCCTGGTCCACCTTTATGGCGATATCTCGAAACGGCGTCCACCTATGGAACTAAGGATTACTCCCTTTTAAAATACTCATTAACACCTTTCATTTGATACCCATATCGTACAAACGCATTCTAGAGTCACCCCTGGTCCACCTTTATGGCGATATCTCGAAAAGGCGACCACCTATACAACTACCACCACTCCCTTTTAAAACCCTCATTAATACCTTTAATTTGATACCCATATCGTACAAACAAATTCTAGGGTCACACCTGGTCCACCTTTATGGCGATATCTCGAAACGGCGTCCACCTGTGGAACTAAGCATCACTCCCTTTTAAAATACTCATTAACACCTTTCTTTTGATACCCATATTGTACAAACAAATTCTAGGGTCACCCCTGGTCCACCTTTATGGCGATATCTCGAAACGGCGTCCACCTATGGAACTAAGGGTTACTCCCTTTTAAAATACTCATTAACACCTTTCATTTGATACCCATATCGTACAAACGCATTCTAGAGTCAACCTGATCCACCTTTATGGCTATATCCCTAAATGGCGTCCACCTATAGAACTATGGCCACTCCCTCATAAAATACTCTTTAATGCCTTTCATTTTTCATGAAAGGCATTAAGAGTATTTTATGAGGGAGTGGGCCATAGTTCTATAGGTGGACGCCATTAGGGATATAGCCATAAAGGTGGATCAGGTTGACTCTAGAATGCGTTTGTACGATATGGGTATCAAATGAAAGGTGTTAATGAGTATTTTTAAAGGGAGTAACCCTTAGTTCCATAGGTGGACCGCCGTTTCGAGATATCGCCATAAAGGTGGACCAGGGGTGACCCTAGAATTTGTTTGTACAATATGGTGTATCAAAAGAAAGGTGTTAATGAGTATTTTAAAAGGGAGTGATGCTTAGTTCCACAGGTGGACGCCGTTTCGAGATATCGCCATAAAGGTGGACCAGGTGTGACCCTAGAATTTGTTTGTACGATATGGGTATCAAATTAAAGGTATTAAGGAGGGTTTTTAATGGGAGTGGTGGTAGTTGTATAGGTGGTCGCCTTTTCGAGATATCGCCATAAAGGTGGACCAGGGGTGACTCTAGAATGCGTTTGTACGATATGGGTATCAAATGAAAGGTGTTAATGAGTATTTTAAAAGGGAGTAATCCTTAGTTCCATAGGTGGACGCAGTTTCGAGATACCGCCATAAAGGTGGACCAGGGGTGACCCTAGAATTTGTTTGTACAATATGGGTATCAAAAGAAAGGTGTTAACGAGTATTTGAAAAGGGAGTAATCCTTAGTTCCATAGGTGGACGCCGTTTCGAGATATCGCCATAAAGGTGGACCAGGGGTGACCCTAGAATTTGTTTGTACAATATGGGTATCAAAAGAAAGGTGTTAGTGAGTATTTTAAAAGCGAGTGATGCTTAGTTCCACAGGTGGACGCCGTTTCGCGATATCGCCATAAAGGTGGACCAGGTGTGACCCTAGAATTTGTTTGTACGATATGGGTATCAAATTAAGGTATTAAGGAGGGTTTTAAAAGGGAGTGGTGGTAGTTGTATAGGTGGTCGCCTTTTCGAGATATCGCCATAAAGGTGGACCAGGGGTGACTCTAGAATGCGTTTGTACGATATGGGTATCAAATGAAAGGTGTTAATGAGTATTTTAAAAGGGAGTAATCCTTAGTTCCACAGGTAGACGCCGTTTCGAGATATCGCCACAAAGGTGGACCAGGGTGTGACCCTAGAATTTGTTTGTACATATGGGTATCAAAAGAAAGGTGTTAATGAGTATTTTAAAAGGGAGTGATGCTTAGTTCCACAGGTGGACGCCGTTTCGAGATATCGCCATAAAGGTGGACCAGGTGTGACCCTAGAATGCGTTTGTACAATATGGGTATCAAACGAAAGGTGTTAATGAGTATTTTAAAAGGGAGTAATCCTTAGTTCCATAGGTGGACGCCGTTTCGAGATATCGCCATAAAGGTGGACCAGGGGTGACCCTAGAATTTGTTTGTACAATATGGGTATCAAAAGAAAGGTGTTAATGAGTATTTTAAAAGGGAGTGATGCTTAGTTCCAGAGGTGGACACCGTTTCGAGATATCGCCATAAAGGTGGACCAGGTGTGACCCTAGAATTTGTTTGTACGATATGGGTATCAAATGAAAGGTGTTAATGAGTATTTTAAAAGGGAGTATCCTTAGTTCCATAGGTGGACGCCGTTTCGAGATATCGCCATAAAGGTGGACCAGGGGTGACCCTAGAATTTGTTTGTACGATATGGGTATCAAATGAAAGGTGTTAATGAGTATTTTAAAAGGGAGTAATCCTTAGTTCCATAGGTGGACGCCGTTTCGAGATATCGCCATAAAGGTGGACCAGGGGTGACCCTAGAATTTGTTTGTACAATATGGGTATCAAACGAAAGGTGTTAATGAGTATTTTTAAAAGGGAGTAATCCTTAGTTCCATAGGTGGACGCCGTTTCGAGATATCGCCATAAAGGTGGACCAGGGGTGACCCTAGAATTTGTTTGTACAATATGGGTATCAAATGAAAGGTGTTAATGAGTATTTTAAAAGGGAGTGGTGCCTTAGTTCTATAGGTGGACGCCGTTTTCGAGATATCGCCATAAAGGTGGACCAGGGGTGACTCTAGAATGCGTTTGTACGATATGGGTATCAAATGAAAGGTGTTAAATGAGTATTTTAAAGGGAGTGGGCCTTAGTTCTATAGGTGGACGCCGTTTCGAGATATCGCCATAAAGGTGGACCAGGGTTGACTCTAGAATGCGTTTGTACGATATGGGTATCAAATGAAAGGTGTTAATGAGTATTTTAAAAGGGAGTAATCCTTAGTTCCATAGGTGGACGCCGTTTCGAGATATCGCCATAAAGGTGGACCAGGGTGACCCTAGAATTTGTTTGTACAATATGGGTATCAAAAGAAAGGTGTTAATGAGTATTTTAAAAGGGAGTAATCCTTAGTTCCATAGGTGGACGCCGTTTCGAGATATCGCCATAAAGGTGGACCAGGGGTGACCCTAGAATTTGTTTGTACAATATGGGTATCAAAAGAAAGGTGTTAATGAGTATTTTAAAAGGGAGTGGGCCTTAGTTCTATAGGTGGACGCCGTTTCGAGATATCGCCATAAAGGTGGACCAGGGGTGACTCTAGAATGTGTTTGTACGATATGGGTATCAAATTAAAGGTATTAATGAGAGTTTTAAAAGGGAGTGGTGGTAGTTGTATATGTGAAGGCGTTTTCCAGATCGCGACCAAAATGTGGACCAGGGTGACACAGAACATCATCTGTTGGATACCGCTAATTTATTTATATATGTAATACCTGCCAAGATTTTAAGGGTTTTTTATTTCGCCCTGCGGAACTTTTTCATTTTCTTCTACTTAATATGGTAGGTGTCACAACCATTTTATAAAGTTTTTTCTAAAGTTATATTTCGTGTCAATAAACCAATCCAATTACCTCACCATGTTTCATCCCTTTTTTCGTATTTGGTATAGAATTATGGCATTTTTTTCATTTTTCGTAATTTTCGATATCGAAAAAGTGGGCGTGGTCATTGTCGGATTTCGTTCATTTTTCATACCAAATAAAGTGAGTTCAAGTAAGTACGTGAACTAAGTTCATTAAAGATATGTCGATTTTTGCTCAAGTTATCGTGTTAACGGCCATGCGGAAGGACAGACGAACGACTGTGTATAAAAACTGGGCGTGGCATAAACCGATTTCGCCCGTTTTCACAGAAAACAGTTAACATCATAAAATCTATGCCCCTACCAAATTTCAAAAGGATTGGTTAATTTTTGTTCGACTTATGGCGTTAAAAGTATCCTAGACAAATTAAATGAAAAAGGGCGGAGCCACGCCCATTTTGAAATTTTCTTTTATTTTTGTATTTTGTTGCACCATGTCATTACTGGAGTTGAATGTTGACATAATTTACTTATATACTGTAAAGATATTAAATTTTTTGTTAAAATTTTACTTTAAAAAAAAATTTTTTTTTAAAGTGGGCGTGGTCCTTCTCCGATTTTGCTAATTTTTATTAGGCGTACATATAGTAATAGGAGTAACGTCCCTGCCAAATTTCATCATGATATCTTCAACGACTGACAAATTACAGCTTGCAAAAATTTTAAATTACCTTCTTTTAAAAGTGGGCGGTGCCACGCCCATTGTCCAAAATTTTACTAATTTTCTATTCTGCGTCATAAATTCAACTCATCTACCAAGTTTCGTCGCTTTATCTGTCTTTGGTAATGAATTATCGCACTTTTTCGGTTTTACGAAATTTTCGATATCGAAAAAGTGGGCGTGGTTATAGTCCGATATTGTTCATTTTAAATAGTGATCTGAGATGAGTGCTCAGGAACCTACATACCAAATTTCATCAAGTTACCTCAAAATTTACTCAAGTTATCGTGTTAACGGCCATGCGGAAGGACAGACGGACGACTGTGTATAAAAACTGGGCGTGGCATCAACCGATTTCGCCCGTTTTCACAGAAAACAGTTAACATCATAAAATCTATGCCCCTACCAAATTTCAAAAGGATTGGTTAATTTTTGTTCGACTTATGGCGTTAAAAGTATCCTAGACAAATTAAATGAAAAAGGGCGGAGCCACGCCATTTTGAAATTTTCTTTTATTTTTGTATTTTGTTGCACCATGTCATTACTGGAGTTGAATGTTGACATAATTTACTTATATACTGTAAAGATATTAAATTTTTTGTTAAAATTTTACTTTAAAAAAAATTTTTTTTTAAAGTGGGCGTGGTCCTTCTCCGATTTTGCTAATTTTTATTAGGCGTACATATAGTAATAGGAGTAACGTCCCTGCCAAATTTCATCATGATATCTTCAACGACTGACAAATTACAGCTTGCAAAATTATAAATTACCTTCTTTTAAAAGTGGGCGGTGCCACGCCCATTGTCCAAAATTTTACTAATTTTCTATTCTGCGTCATAAATTCAACTCATCTACCAAGTTTCGTCGCTTTATCTGTCTTTGGTAATGAATTATCGCACTTTTTCGGTTTTACGAAATTTTCGATATCGAAAAAGTGGGCGTGGTTATAGTCCGATATCGTTCATTTTAAATAGCGATCTGAGATGAGTGCTCAGGAACCTACGTACCAAATTTCATCAAGTTACCTCAAAATTTACTCAAGTTATCGTGTTAACGGACGGACGGACGGACGACGGACATGGCTCAATCAAATTTTTTTCGATCCTGATTATTTTGATATATGGAAGTCTATATCTATCTCGATTCCTTTATATATGTACAACCAACCGTTATCCAATCAAACTTAATATACTCTGTGAGCTCTGCTCAACTGAGTATAAAAATGCTAAATATTATCAAGTTGGTTTTGATGAAAGCGTCGATAGTGTCGATACTAATTAATGATAATATGTATAAGAAACAGTGACGATTCCTTTATTCCTTTGAAGAGATTTTAAAATTCCATGTAACGTTACAGCGCAAGTTTTATCATTTATAGATACAAATAAATTATAAGCTGTGTGTAAGGACGGTGCATCTGTTTGGTTGGCAGTCTAAGCGTGGTTTGTTAGTGACACCTCATAAGCTCTGAAAGAAATGTTCCCACCTTCATTGCATATTCATCAAACAAGCTCTATTTGCCAATCCCTTGGACTTGTTGAAGTAATGGCAACCGCTGTAAATAATCGGCTAAGGGTGGAAAACAATGCTCTTACACATAGAAGCTGACAAGAGTTTTGAAAGAAAATAGAAAGCGGAATATGAGGATATTTGTCATTTACAAAGTAAGTGGCTAAGTCGAGGAAATAAGTTTAGCTCGTTTGGGTTGGCTTTAGAGGAAGAAATAGCTATTTTTATGCAAGCTGAGGCTTCGCCAAAACATATACATTTACTTAATGCAAATTACATGCCCCGAATATTTATTGACACCTAGCTTTGCTTCAGACTGACCCTACATATAAATAATGAACTCCCCCGTAGATTGTAAAGGGCAAAATAAAAACATGTGGAATAGCCATGCCGTAAATGAGTTCCAGAAAATTGGTAATTTTTAAGATTAGATAATATGCCAACTTTAGTAACTTTGAAAAAGTTTCGTAATATATTCAAATTTAGAAACCCAGGGGAACTAGATATATTCAGAGAAGAAATGTAAAGTTATAGAAACTTTGATGTAGATTTAAGATGTGGTTTCAATGCAATGGGTCGTTAGATTTACAATAACCCATTGAATGTTCAATGGAAAATATACCTTTAAACATTCAAGGGGGTATTATTCTATTCCTGGAAATCGGTATTATTTTTTTTTAATATTTTCCTAGCAAATATGGTGGGACTAGGGACTTAATATAATATGTATTCAATGTTTTCTACAACATGTATATGGAGTAAACATTTTCGGCAATTTCAAATAAAATCTAAATTCGAAACAGTTAATGACAGCACTTAGAGATGTTGCTCAAAATAAAGTGTTATAATAAAGAAATTGAATTGATGAATGATAGAATTTTATAAGCAATAGCGATTTAAAATTCTTTACGTTTTTGAATATTGGATAAAATATTGAAGTGGGCCATTCATTTTTGATAGTGACTACTTTACAGAAAAGTTACTAATGCTGTTGATATTTTGGCTCAAAATGAATTTTTTACATAATTCATACTATCGTGTTTATTATAAAAAAACAAACTATTTTTAGCATGCAGGAAGCATTTCATTTAATTTGGTCACAGAACCATACAACGAAAATTAACGATGAATTATCCAACATTTAAAAAAATAAATAAACACAAAAAGCACAAAATTAAAAACAACTAAAAAATATAAAAAATATAAAAACAAAACCAAAAAAAAATATTACCATTACTTTGTTCTCAAAAACTATAGGGATATTCGAGATAGTATGTTTATTAAAAAAAAGGTTAAAAAAAACAAAAACTACAAAAAAAATATAAACAAATACTTGTATAAAAAATTATAAAAAATCACAAAAACATAACTTGAATTAGTAATGATACATTAAAAAAATTAAAAAATCTTTGTTTTTCTTAGAAAAACCGTGCAGGCAACTTTATTTTGATTAAAAACCTGAAATGTATAACCAAAATTTAAAAGAACCATTCTTAAAAACAAATTTTTTTTTCAGTCAGCGCTTTATTTTTAAAGTACATGTCGAAACGATAAAACAAAATATTAAAAAAAATATATTAAACAAATTAAAAAAAATTTTTTTAGGGAATGCCCTCAAACACATTAATTTTTTCTAATACACTAATTATAACCTCAATTAGGTGATTTCTTTCTGAAGACAAACTGGTTTATGAGGCATGTATGACGTACCTATGTATCGTTACTTTTCATAATCAATCAAGCTTGACATAGATTATTACATACATATTATGCAAATAAATGTTATTTGTTAATGCAGCATATGGTTAAGAATGCATACATCTATTGAAAAATATTTTTCTTTAAAAATATTAAACATTTCCTTAAAATTCTTCAAAAAAGTTTTATTTTTTGGTATTTTTGTATGTATCACTATCACTACATATTATTATACAAAGTCGGTTTTTCTGTCCCAGTACCTTTGAATGCTTAACCTTTAAACTACGCAACCATTTCATGCGCTTTTTTAATAGATAGAGTGATTGAAGGTCTTGCGTTTTCATTTGGCATAATCAAGTTTGTAGATTGTATAACATCAATTAAATATTGGAGAATGCTGTTATTTTTAAGTTGATAATGTAATGTTGTACATATATAAGAGAAAGTGGTGTTATTTACACTATTTATAACTCAAGAACGGATGAAGGTTTGCTGAAAATGGTGGGGAGTTAGCTTTGAACAAGGAGACAGAAATAGGATACTTTTTTATCCGTTTATGATAGGGTTTGAGATCAAAATGTGGACCTGGGGTAATCCTGGGATATGTTTGTACGATTGGGCATGAAAGGAAATGTTTATGTTACTTTTGATAAGGGGTAATTTTTCGTACCCTTTGCGTGGACTAGGATTCTAGGGATATAGGCCAAATGTGGACCGGGTACCCCTAGAAGTTTTATAGAATATGGTTGGGTGTGGGTTTGTGGGTGTTTTTTTTGGTGACTAGGGTCTCGGATTAGGCCAAAAACGTGGACCCTGTGCCCCTAGATGTTTTATACGATATGGATAACAAATGAAAGCTGTTGATGAGTGCTTTAGTAGAGGGTAGTTTTCATATCTATTTGTGAATAGTGTTCTCGAGTATAGGCCAAAGGGATGAGGGTAACCTGGTGTGTTTTATGGTTTTGTGTATTGTGATGTTTAGTGATGGGTGTTTTTCATACCTATGGGTGACTAGGGTTCGGGATATAGGCCAAAAAGTGACCAGGGTAACACTAGGATGTTTTTACATTATGGTATCAAATTGAAGTGTTGATGTGTGTTTATTACAGTGTAATTTTAAGCGTGGGGATAGGTTCTCGAGATATATGCCAAAAAGTGGACCTATATACCCTAGAATGTGTGTGTATTGAATGTGTGCTCAGATTTTAAAGATGGGTTGATGATGGGTGCTTTAGTGGAGGTAATTTTCATATCTTTTGTGGACTAGGGTCTCGAGATATAGACCAAATAGTGGATCATGGGTAACTCTAGGATGTTTTTATATTATGGATATTTATTGAAGTGTTGATGTGTGCTTTAGTGCAGGTTAGTTTTCATACCTATTGGTGACTAGGGTCTCGAGATATATCGCAAAAAGTGGACCAGGGTAAACACTAGGATGTGAGTTTTACATATGGGTAATCAAATTGAAGCTGTGATGTTGCTTTAGAACAGCGTAATTCTATACGCTGAGTGACTAGGGCATCAAAGCTATAGGCCAAAACGTAGACCGGATACCCCTGTCGCGATCAACCTGGCAAAAGTGGGACGGATAAATATGCATGTGCGTATGCGAGAGTGCCGAAAAGCATGAATTGATAATACCCAGGACTACCTATTTAGTCCTATCGATTTGCCTGAAATTTGGTATATAATATTTGCTATGATTAGTATTTGTTACAATCCTTTTTTCGATGAAAGTAAGTAGACCAGAAACGGGCTGGGAAGAGATTCGGAATAGGATTGGGACTGAGAATCGGAGTGGGGACCGGATGGGATGGAACAAATACATACCAACACTCTGGGAGTGGCAATAAGATATGAAGAGAATGAGAAAAACTTGAGGAGAGAAAAGAGAGAAGGTGAAGGAGATTGAGAAAGAGATGGAATGAGACGAAGATGGGGTGATGTGAGCGAAAAATACGGAGGGTGGAGTGAATACAAAATTAGGAAAAGTGTAGAGGGTCGAGGGAGAGTTAGACGGAAAAAGCTTAGAAAATGTAGGCAAAATATACAAGAATTTAGGGCAGAACAAAGTCTGCCGGGTTGCTGTAAGTATAAAACTA